>OV651814.1:64451938-64471938 GCA_927349885.1 Psylliodes chrysocephalus
AAGACGTTACTGATTTTCGATTTTAAATGATGATTGTGTCTATTAATCCTCAGTGTAAGCTATTAAATTGACAAATAAATCTTCGAAGTTTTTTACTTCTGAACTGTCTTCTAAATAAAAAAAAAAAATTATTGTGAACTTTCTTTTATAAATTATATCTAGTAGCTATATTTAAAATAGTCTAACTTAAAGTAATCAATACTAACGCTACCAACATTTCAAAAAGAAAGGGCCTTTATTTAGCTTTACATCAAGTTATTTATAATGTCACTCCTGAAGATACAAACCTTGATTTGCAAAACAATTATCGAGTTTTGAGTTTTTGAGTGTTTTTATAGATAAGTATTAGTCTAAATACAGTGAAATTTTTACATTTTACTTCAGAATTTTATTATATTATTAAAACTGTGTATACATATAAGAAAAGAAATGCTTTGTGCAGACAGACCGCCTAAGGAAACTAGTAATGAGGTGTATAAAAGTCTAAAAATAGAATAAGTGTATGTCCCCGTGAGGATGGTTACAGATAAAAATAGCGATACACCGCATTGTATGGACTAATAGAATAAGTGTATGTCCCCGTAAGGATGTTTACAGAAAAAAATAGCGATACACTCCATTGTATGGACTGTCCGCATAATTTTCAATCCTTTAGAAATATATGAAGATGCGAGTGTATCGAAATTTTAGTTATATTCTCTGATTGAGCAAAAAAAACTGAAAAGGGTTTAATCCCCAGCAAAATTGACCCCCTAATTCACACAGCAGTCATGTGTCCTCTTAAGGATTGCGGGACCGGTATGTGTGTGCGTGCGTGCGTGCGTGCGTGCGTGCGTGCGTGCGTGCGTGCGTGCGTGCGTGCGTGCGTGCGTGCGTGCGTGCGTGCGTGCGTGCGTGAGTGCGTGCGTGCGTGCGTGCGTGCGTGCGTGCGTGCGTGCGTGCGTGCGTGCGTGCGTGCGTGCGTGCGTGCGTGCGTGCGTGCGTGCGTGCGTGCGTGCGTGCGTGCGTGCGTGCGTGCGTGCGTGCGTGCGTGCGTGCGTGCGTGCGTGCGTGCGTGCGTGCGTGCGTGCGTGCGTGCGTGCGTGCGTGCGTGCGTGCGTGCGTGCGTGCGTGCGTGCGTGCGTGCGTGCGTGCGTGCGTGCGTGCGTGCGTGCGTGCGTGCGTGCGTGCGTGCGTGCGTGCGTGCGTGCGTGCGTGCGTGCGTGCGTGCGTGCGTGCGTGCGTGCGTGCGTGCGTGCGTGCGTGCGTGCGTGCGTGCGTGCGTGCGTGCGTGCGTGCGTGCGTGCGTGCGTGCGTGCGTGCGTGCGTGCGTGCGTGCGTGCGTGCGTGCGTGCGTGCGTGCGTGCGTGTGTGCGTGCGTGCGTGCGTGCGTGCGTGCGTGCGTGCGTGCGTGCGTGCGTGCGTGCGTGCGTGCGTGCGTGCGTGCGTGCGTGCGTGCGTGCGTGCGTGCGTGCGTGCGTGCGTGCGTGCGTGCGTGCGTGCGTGCGTGCGTGCGTGCGTGCGTGCGTGCGTGCGTGCGTGCGTGCGTGCGTGCGTGCGTGCGTGCGTGCGTGCGTGCGTGCGTGCGTGCGTGCGTGCTTTGTTTCAACGTCTAATGAGCTGATTACATTTTGGGCAGAGTCGAAACATCTGGGGGGGTACTTTATAGGTGGTCATTTTTATATTTTATGGAATATATCTGTTATTTACGTTTGGGGAAGAAAAGTTACTTCTTATTTTATTATCAATTTTTGTTATATACAAAATTTTTCTAAAATGGTCCGTATTCGAGAAATTTGACAAAATGTAAAAAAATATTTTTTTTTATAAAAATTGTTCAAACAAAAGTTGTTTGTAATATAATTCTCTATAATTATTAGCCTATAGATAATTTCTCTAAAATAGACCGTATTCGAGATATTTGAGAAAATGTGTAAATTTCGAAATTTGAAGAAAACTCAAAAACGGATAAAGAAAAAAACATTAAATTTTAAACTTAAGTTTTATTTCGGCCTGACGTGAAATGATTAGATTTTGGACAAAGTCGGAACATCTGGGGGGGTACTTCATGGGAGGCCGTTTTTATATTTTATGGAATATATCTGTTATTTATGTTTGGAGAAAAAAAATTTTTAAATAAAAGTTACTTCTAATATTATTATCTATAATTTTTGTTTTATGTAAAAATTTCCTGAAATGGTCCGTCTTCGAGAAATTTGGCAAAATATGCAAAATTCTGATTTTTATGAAAATTGTTGAAATAAAAGTTGTTTGCGATATCGATCTCTCTAATATTTGTTCATACATGATCTTTTTAAAATGGACCGTAATGGAAAAATTGTAGCAAAAGTGCTAAATTTAAATTTTTCAGTATTTTCATTTTCAATGAATATAGAAAAATGTTTCGTGGTAGATGTATGTGGACAATGTATATATTTAGTTTATCCTCTAAACATTTATAGAGATGCTGCAATAGGTTGTACAAAATAACCGGAAAAAGCCTGTAATAACTAAATAGGAAAGTTATGCGTTGGACACATCAGATTTTTTAATTTATTTAAATATAAATTGAAATTGTTATTGAATTATTGAATTATTATTCAGTATTATTTACATTTTAATACAATTTGGTTATTTTAGAACGGACTTTAGAGCACTCAAGCGCCGGGTAGTGTGCCCAGTAAACGGGTTGGCATATTGTGCATATGATATAGGGCTCTATTCTGTTGTTATCTGGCAACTTTCTAACCACTTGTTGTCTTACCACTTTCATAGCAACTGTATGTAACAACTTTGAAACAAATAGCTATTCACGATTGCTAAATTAGTGTATGTTGTATACAGTTATGCTACCGACCAAGTTGCTATGATCAAGGTCAGTTGTTGTATTACCACTATGAGAAAAATTATGTAAGAAAAAATCTGTAACAACTAGTGGTTACAAAAGTGGATAAAGAGTTATTTGGAAGCAACCAAATATTCTTGATGGTTAAGCGTAACAACTAGTTGCTAAGAAAGAAATATTATGAACCCTGGTTAATAAATATTTTTATAAACCAAGAAATTAATGGAAGATATATTTACTGATAGAATAATAGATATTAGAACTAAATATTTATATTATTTCCTCAAATGGTTTGATTTAGAAATGAAGTAAGATTTCAGCAAAGGCTATACTAATTCTTTCTATTTTTATATGTAAGAAGGGTTGAATCTCCATGTCACTTAGGCCTTAATGGGTTTATTGTGCATCCTTCAGGGGAATTTAAAACCTGCCTCTCAGCTCTCCAAAACGTCTGCTGGTTAATATATAACGTCACTAAGAGCTGCTTATAAGAACCACCTCTTCATCATCATCAAAAGGCCTGCATGTCTGCTTCCGATAAAATTGCACATCAAATCTTCCTATCTTGATGAAACTTTACAACCACGACATATTTATGACTTTTTTTAAATTTCAAACCAGTCCACCAACAAAACATAAAAATTATATTTCACTAAACGTCCATGACCGGGAGATCTAAACCTCATTGGTCCCGTCCCTCCTGACTTATAGATTAAGTTGTTAAAAGCCTGATTTATACCACACATACAACTTTATAGCAACCGTAAATACTAGAATAGCCACTTTTGTCAAAGTTGTTATATGGTTGCTATAAAAATAATATAACTTGTAAGTGTAATGTAGATCAGGCTTTTAACAACTTAACCTTCGAGTCGGAAGTGCCGGGAGGTCAAGTTAAGTGTAATTTTATCATTTGGAAATGGTTACATTTTGTTGGTGGACTGGCTTCAAATTAAAAAAAAAAAAAAACATTTTTCTGTCATCTCTATAGACATCTCACCTAAAAGGCAATATCTGGAGGATGCACAATGGGGATATTGAGGCCTTAGTAATGTAAGGGGAACACACCTTACAGATACAGATTACAAGCAATAAATAGTATGCTTAGCTGAAGACAAATCATTAGAAAGTTCCGATTATCTTATCAATAAACATACCTCCTGAAATTAGACAGTCATATTCTAACAGCATAACCTACATCCTAAAACAGGAATAAAAGTTCATATAAACATAGATCCGAAAACGTTTCGTTTTCAAGATACAGGGTGTTAAAAGTGAAGTCCTGATGACACTCTTTTGTAAATATTTTCTAAATGTTTAAAGATAACTAAGTGAAATTTGGTACAAATGCTTACCTATTTACGCTTTATTTAATGGACTAAACCTCAGTTTTTGATCTTCTTCATAGGTGGGTAAATTAAGGGGGGCTTAGGGTAAAATTGCCCTAAGTTTTTTTTGTTGACAGTTTTTAACATTTTTGACTATAAAATTTGGAAAACCAATGTTTTCTTTATAATAAAGCTACATTCGTTGCATCTCGCTAGGACGCACCATTTTCAAGAAAAAAGCATTTGAATATTTCATGATAAGCTGATGTTATCTTATTCGAAAATGTAAACAATAACACAGGTTTACAAAATTAAAAAAAAGTCCGGACTATTTGACCAAACTATGGTATTCCCAGGTATTTTGTCATCCTGAATCCAATGCTTAGGTCAGTTTTACCCCATCACGTCAGAAAAACCAGATTTCCAGGTCATTTAGAGGTCAAAATTGTGATTTTTTGGAACTAGCTCCGGGACAATTTCTCAAGCGATCTGTTAAGTTGAGGGGTAACTATGTAGGTCTTGAATACCTTCCAAACATTGAAAACGGTCCCCAAATCTCGACAAGGACCAGCGCAGGGCCAGCCATGTGGATAAAATGTCATAATCGTTGTATCTCGCGAATTTCGATCTCGCTGCCAAGGTGTTCAATTTCGGTGATCCATTTGCTGTGACATAATGCCAGTGGATTCAGCACTGACCCAAGTGGCCCTATAACCTTGCCAGAACATTGGAGTTAAGCTCAAGTGGTTCGAGATAGTCAAGATCGTTTATTTTGCTTCCCTTGCCAACACGTAGAATTTTGGCAATTGAGTTATCGTCAGTTAATACCAGCACTTCTCAAAGTACTCCTAGAACATCGTTCAAAAATTGGGTGTAGCTGAGTATACTGTCCGGGGCAAACTAAGGTTGCAGAAACTGGCCCGAGGATCCCAACTCGCAACTTCAGAGTTAGTAACCTCCACCTTAGGCCGGACCTGAGCGGGACACGAAGCATAACTCCAATGTTTTGGCAAGATTCTAGGGCCATTTGGGTCAGTGCTGGATCCACTGACATTATCTCACATCAAATGGATCGCCGAAATTGAACTACTTGGTAGGGAGATCGAAATTCGCGAGATACAACGATCATGATTTTATCCACATGGCTGGCCCTGCGTTTGTCCTGGTCGAGATTTGGGGACCATTTCCAATGTTTGGAAGGTATTTAAGACCTACATAGTTACCCCTCAACTTAACAGATCGCTTAAGAAATTGTCCCGGAGCCGGTTCCGAAAAAGCACCATTTTAACCTCTAAATGATCTTGAAATCTGGGTTTTTTGACGTGATGGGGCAAAACTGACCCCAGAATCGGATTCAGGATGCCAAAATACCTAGGAATACCATGGTCCGGTCAAATAGTCCGGACTTCTCTTTTTTTTTGTAAACCTGTGTAATTAGTAGGCCTGTGAAATCAGAAATTTTATTTTTTTTTTACTTTGGAAAACCGGTAACTAAAGTAATTTTAGAAAATATTTACAAAAATGTGCCATCATGACTTCACTCGTAACACCCTGTATCTCGAAAACGAAACGTTTTCGGACCTATGTTTATATGAACTTTTATTCCTATTTTAGGATGTAGATTACGCTGTTAAAATATGACCGTATAATTTCGGGACACCCTGTATTTAAATATTTATTATCTTAAGGTCCATATTTCTTTCTCAGCAACTAATTATTATACCTAACTATCCAGAATATTTAATTACTTCTAAGTCACTCGAAATCCACTTTTATAACCACTAGTTGTTACATATTTTACTTTGGAGAGTTCTGATTTTTTCAAAGTGGTAATATAACGACTGACCTTGGCCTAAGTCACTTGCTAGTTAGCAACTGCATGATACAGAATAGACTACATAAACCCCCCTGGTTGAATGCAATAATAAGTTCAGTTCTGCTAGTCAAATGTATGACACTGGCACTTAAAATAGTCGAACTAAATGCGCACCAGTGCGACCAGTCCAATGCGCTATTAGTACTAATTTAAGATTCTGAACTTAATATAATACTAGTTATATTGATTTCTCAAAATTTGATTTTCTCATTTATTATATTATTATCAGCTGTGTTATTTTAAGTCTACCTATCTAAACTGATTCACAGATTCTTATATCAACAGGGTTGTTCATTATTAATTAATATTCTTTTATTAATTTGTTTACTGTTATTTAATATTTAATTCTTTTATATTTATTTACATTCTTGTTTTACTTTTCCTAATATATATAATATTGATTAATTTAGTGAAATCCCAGATTTTAAGATCATAACGACTTCCCCGACCTTCCATACACTTGGTACGTGCTGAAGGCCAAAAAAACTTTTTGGAAACCTAATAATTTTGAATCCTTATATATAAAACGAATAGACAGTCTATTTTCGATAGGGCATTGATCGAAAGTTCTACGTATGTGCTGACAGAATTTGCAGCAGAACTAATTCAGACCGGAGAGCTGCCAACTATTTTTTTTATAAAACTTAATAAATTGTTGCATATTATTTACAAATAATTTACTGCATATGAAAATAAGTACATTTAGGCATACAAAATCACGGAATTTACACTTTTGCGGTTAAAACGTAACTGTAACACATCAACATTAACAACCATACGAATTGATTCATCAATTAAAACAGAAACGTGACATATCTATCATAAACATAATGTGGCCATAAAGCAGGCTTTAATTAATGCCTTTATTTGTGACATTGATGGTTGTAGCCATTAAAACTGGACAATAAAAACAAATTAAAGCTAGCAATAAATAATTGAAATGAAATTCAAAAATTAATTTGGTGCACAAATCATTCCAGTTGATTATAGTTTAATTTGCATAAAGGCGATTGTTCGTGGTTTTATTCACTTTTGTACTTTACATTAAAATTGAAAATATCACACTATTGGTTTGGTCGTTAAAAATGCGTAATTTCAATTATTTGAGCGTTGGCCTAACAAAGGATTAATTTATTTTATAATTTTGTTATTAGTTTATGTCTATTTTTAGTTAATAAAAAATAACTGATAAATATGTATAGATTTAAAACCTCATTGTTATATGTATATTTCAAATAATATTTTACCTCTCATAATAGCGAATCACTAAATCTTATGATAATAATTATACTGGGGGGCGGGTTGGCTCAGTGGTTAGAGTCATGAATTTGAGATCGGAAGGTCTCAGGTTCGAATCCCACCGTTGGCCGATTTAATTATTTAAAATTAATTCTGATGCCTTGGTAGGATTCCCCACTCGACCATTCACTGTTGGGTTCTAATTAACAGTGCTGTTCCTAAAGTGGCGCTGGGAAACAGTAACAAAGCCTACACAGAACACGAGGCTAATGGCCGTAGTAGTCGACGCCGATGACACCACATAAAAAAAAATAATAATTATACTGAGAAGAACGAGTTTAAACTTAAAAATTCAAATCAAAATAAAGAGTTTTAATATAATAACGCAAGATATGATTTTTCAAACTCAGTAAGCCGTTTATTGCTGTAAAAAGCAGTAATTTTTTTTAGGATAATTTCTTGGCCGTAGTAGAATTTTATAACAATTAAAAAGTTCTTTGGGTTATTCGGTCAATAGTTTTAATTTTTTATAATTTTTTTTCCATCTTCTGTAGTCAATATTTACAAAATTATGGGGGATGAATACGAACAGTTTAATATTATTAGAAAAATAACAGAAATATAATAACAGTTAAAGAACTATCTTTAAAAGTCACTTTTCCTACTATACTGTTATAATTATCATTGTCTTAATTATTAAGTTTTCCATTGCTATGCTTTCCAAAATGAATTTTCCACCTTTTTCATGCATTTTTTTAGATCAGGTAATTTAAATGTTGTATTGTTTCGAGAAACATAACCTTTTATTTGTGACAAGACCAGTTCAATGGGATTTAACTCTGCGTGGTAAGTAGGCAATCTGAGAATTTTAATTCCTTTTTCTCGGGCCATCTAGTCTATAATATATTCCTTAAATTTGTTTTTATGCTGCCTTTAAGGATTTAGAAGGAATAATAATATTGTTAGAAGGAATCCATTTTGCAATATCTTCTTTTTTCCATCTTATTGTAGGTAGTTATACTTTTAATCGAATATGATAGGATGCATTGTTCAAATCAATAACGGAGTTGACTGGAATTTTTTTATAATGTTCTGAAAGCAACTTTAAAATATAGGGCTATCCATTTCTTTATGGTGATCTTTTGTTTTCTTTGACACGAACAATAAAAACCATGTGCCAAAAATCCATTGGTACTTCTAATATGGGTTATTATTAAACGATTTCCTTTTCTTGTTGGATTTTTTAATCTACAAGAGACCCCTTCCATAAAGGCTTGTTTTTTAGTTTTGATGGAGGTATCTTGCCAATTTTTTGTTACAGTATGTCCAGTATTAACCCATGTTTTATCTAAACAAAATACCTGTTTATGCTGATTCCTTGCGTCCGCTATTTTCCTTAAATAATCATGTTTCTACGCAATGATTTCGTCTTTCTCTGTTGAAAAGCTGTTTCTATCACGTTTTTTGTAAAGGAAATTTAATTCATGTAATATTTGTGCAGATGAAAATATAATATATTTGGAACAGTGAGGCAATTTTCTATTTTTTAGTGTAATTTTTTGTGTAGAAATTTCATTTCGAAAGAAAAAACATTGTACCATTTGCCTTATTATATCTCTCTGTATCTGTAACGTGTGGAGGGTGGGTTACCCCCACGGCACTTAGACCTCACTAAGCCCATTGTGCATCCTCCTAAAATGATAGGCACCTCCTAGCTCGTAAGCCAGCCTACAGATTTAATGTATTTGACAACGTCGCCAAGAAGTGTTTCTCTTATATCGGCCGATGTTAGCCGATACTCGCCGAACACAAATAAATGAGAGCGTCGAGTAATCGTTAAGGATATGCTTCTTGTTTGCACCCTCTGCAGAGTGCGTATTCTGACAGCCCCATGATATGAAGATGCTTTCGTACTTGGCAATGACTAGTCAGAATGCCTGTGACTAGGCGCAGATTCTGTCTAGTCATAGTCAAGTATTTGTTTGCTACAGTATTGTCAGGATAACTTAAGAGCTCACTGGCATCTCTGCAATTTCTTGTTTTATTCCATCTTGAATTTCACAAGGAATGTTCTTTAATTAGGTCTATCACTATCGATTTTGTCAGGCCAATAAAAGGGTCAGGTCCAAAAAATATTTGGTCACCCAGACGGTTACCTTTCGATGTTGCGTAACCTTTGATTCATTTTAAGATGGCCATATTGTTGATGGATACTTTAGCCAAAGCTTCGTGACATTCTAGTACTAACCCTGAGTAAATTCATGGTCTGTTCAGGGTGAGTAGTGCTTGTCTGCTATCTGTATAGATGAGCATGTTCCTTCCAGTGATATTGTTTCTGGTGATTTCTTTTTTTTGCTATGAGAATCCCCGTTAGCTCTGTTTGAACTACACTGGCACTATTGGTCGCAGCCCATTTTATATTTAGGTTTAAGAATCTGGAGTATATTCCACATCCTAAACCTGGTTTTGTTTTAGAACCGTCAGTGTAGATATGAATCGTACCTGCCTCTTGCGGCTCTTTTATTTGTTCTGTAATAGCTATTGGAAGATCTCGGTGAGATGGTGTCTATGTTCGCCTGAAGCAGTGAGAGCATATCGAGTGCCTCTTGCAAAGCGGGATCTCTCCTCACCAGATCCTTCATCATGTTCTATTCCAACCGTGCGAAGGCGTGTTAGTGTCATCAGAGCAACTTCCCTGATGTTAAATATCAAGGGGAGTGAGACTAAGAATGACTTCCATGGCTCTGGTCGATGTTGTTTTTGTAGCTCCTGTTATGTTGAGAGATGCTCTTCTTTGAATTTGTTTTAGTTTACGGATAGCTGTTAATTTCTGGGTTTTCGGTACCCAGAAAAATGCACCGTACGTTAGCATAGGTCTTATTCGCTGTGTGCAAGACTGGTAGCGCTCTCTGGTGACGGGATAGCGACAGTTCTCCTCATTCATTCCCGCATACTTGCTATACACCTCACTCTCAACAGTTGAACTTGAAAATTCTTTTTCAACAATTAAGTGTTGCAACAAGTTTTGTGTTCGCTGTTAGTTGATAGACTAACAAAAATTGTTTCTGTCGCACAAAAAGTAAGTAAATGACATAAAAATATTTTGAGGTTATGCATACGAAGTATCTGCGTTGTGAATGTCATAAATCAATGTAATTTGTCTTTATTTTTAGATGCTACATTTTTGTCATGAGTGTCATCTTGTACACTGAATTTGAGAAAATATCTCATATCTCAAGAAAAGGTAAAGATTTGGTAGAAGCTGGGCATGTCATAAATGTCGAATAGCACAGAGAGTCAGGTGACCACTGCATATATAATCATTCCGTTTTGGCACCCAAGGTGAACCATCAGCGCTGTGGAAAAACCATTAAATCTATTACGTTATAAATAATTTATTTATCACTATTACTTGAGCATTCAAATACCGCTCCTACTTTCGATGTTTATGATATATATACGACAGAGATTATGTTACTCACTTTTTTCTTTTCACAGCTGCTATCCATTTCTTTCTTTGCTTCAATTTATGTGATGCGGTTGGAAACGTATAAAACTTACACGCACTATTTTTGCTAGTGTTTTTACACTTGACAACACTACAATAACGACGACTCATTTTAATACCCAACACGAGACCCACAACACGCTGCCGCGCTACTACGATGAAGTGGATAATCGCCGACTCATGCCACTATAGGCGCTGCGATAGCTCAATCTATCCCCTCCAAGCCAAATGCACACAGCGAATAATAGCCATGTAAGTCCATGCAATGACTCTGGAAAAAAACCCCAGGTGTGCCTCACGATTCGGCGGCAATGTTCATAAGCAATGTACTGTTTTCTAAATGCGAGTTCCATGTTAACTTACTGTCAAAAGTGAGACCCAGGTACTGTACCTCTGTTGCAAAGTTTAATTTTGTGTTTAGGAGTTCTAGAGGTTTTAATTCCATTTTTATCCTTTTCCTTATAAAAAGGACCATTTCTGTCTTCTTAGGATTGATAGACAGTGTATTGTCCTTACGCCACTGTTCTATAATTTTGAAAGCTACTTGCATTCTTTCACTGAGTATGTTCTCAAAATTTCCTGTTTGCAGAATGAGGTCGTCTGCATATGCTATTGTGTAGTGATTGTCATTATTGACGCATCTGATGAGGGTGTCGAGGACCATGTTCCACAGTAGAGGTGATGGCACCCCTCCTTGTGGATATCCCCTCGCAACCAAGCCTCTTATATTCACGTCTTCTACACTTATGTTTACTGCTTGTTATCTATCTACTCACTAACCATCTGTGGAACATTCCTGTTGGTTAGTGAGTGTATTATCTTTGGGAAGGTGGTTTTATCAAAAGCATCTTCTATGTCTATGAAAATACCCAAGGTGGACTCCTTATTGTCCAGGGATCTTTCTATCCAGCCATCGACAAGATGAAGGACTTTATTACATTCTTTACTCAATTTTCAATAAAGATCTTGTTTCTTCTTGGGTTGCATTTTCTAATGTGAGACTTCTTCAATAACTGTATCTTCTTTAATAATATTGATACCCTGCACTCTACAGTGTACTGCTATCGTCATAAGTAAAATTACGAGTACAAGAAGATATAAATATTTAAAAATGTCCAGAAATATAATCCTGTGTCAAGAAACATCTGGACGTTCCGAGAAGATTCTAGAAGGGTCAAGCAACCTATATAAGTCAATGAACATGAGGTCAGAATTTTAGTTTTATGATAGACGTTATATGTTCATGTTATTAGTTATATAGTTGCATTGTAAAGTTGATTTAAAATAAATTGAGTAGCATTGGTGACAGCGGTGGGATATAAAACAAAAGTTACTCAAGCATTATATTCATGGTAAATATAGACCTAGTGCGCACGAAAAAGATATGGATACTTCAGGCCCATCAGCATGGTTTTTGAAGATGGAAGAGGAGAGAAAAAGGCGAGAAGAGGAAAATGAATGGCGAGAAGAGGACAAGGAAAGGCAAGGAGAGGAAAAGAAAAGATATAGGAAGGACAAAAAAGAGGAGAGGGAGGAGAAGGGTAGAAAAGAAGCGGTTAAAATTATGAATGGTTTGCTACAAGTCAAGGAAACCTTCAAGCAAGAGGTTGATCTGTTTGACATTTGAATAAATTTTGCTCAGATGAAATGGTTATAGCAAGGTCTACTTGGAAGTTGGTACCAATATATAAGGTATAAGCCATTTGTAGCTCCAACGCTATAAAGCATATAGGTCATTTTGGATGTAATTATATTGTAATTATATTGCAAGCCTAAAAACAGATTATACAGGGTGTTCAAATTAAAGTGTTACAGCTATATACCGCCTTTTATAAAAAACAACGTTTCAGACGAAAGTTTTATAGTTTTGTGGGGAAAAAATGTTGGCTAAAATCGTTTTATATCTAACCATATTATGGCCAACTTTTTTTTCGCCCAGCAAAATTTTCAAGTAGCTGTTACTCAAAAAGTAAAAGTCCAATAAAAAAAATATTTTCATCAAAAGTTTATTATTTTTTTATTTACTTTAAGAATATGTAAAAAAATGGGATTCCCATTTAAAAAAAAACAAAAGTCTACCTCGATATGGCCATATTATGGTCAGCTATAAAAAAATTAATTTAGCCAAAATGTTTCCCCCAAAAAACTATAAAACTTTTGTCTGTAACTTTTTTTTCTAAAATGCATATTTTCGGCGGTATTTAACTGTAACACTTTAATTTGAACACCCGGTATAGTAGGATTTTCTGAAACAATTTTTAAAACAATCGTCAAGACACGAAATAGCTAATTTTAACGAACACTAATCTAAATGTAAATATGATAATAAATTGTTCATTTTAGAGTTACAAGTTATTCCTGTTATTGAAATATTATGTAGTTATATATTTAGATTAAATTTTTAGTTACCTATATTACATTATTAGAGTTTCGTCACAATTATTCTCACATGTATATAATATGTGGTTTTATAATAGTTTATATTTTATTTTGTATTGTTTATATTTTCCTACACACAGGTATTACATTATACCTTGTAGGTTGCTGTACTTTTTCTTAACTGAAAACGATTAGATTAATGTAATTATATAATTATGTTTATAGGATAAAGTATATTTATTTTTATTATTACGAGTTACGGGTGTATATGAAATAAAGAATTGGTCCAGTTACTGAGCCTTGAGGCACACCGGAGGAAACATTGTGAAATATATTGTACCTACTAAAACAGCCAAATGTTCTGTTGGTTAAGAAAGCTTATTAGAGACCTCTACATTTTAATAAGATTCTTTGATCGAATGCCTTCTAGTTATCAGGTAAATAACATTTTTTATCAATAAAAGAGTAGTCTATGAAGTCTAAGAGAATGGTAAAGATGGATCAACCTGTGGATTTATATTATTCAATATCAGAAAATCAATCGTATTTGAAAAAAATCATATTTTTTTATTTTTTAAACATTATTGGATTTTAGGTTTTTATGATTTAAGTACTGACAAAGTATTAAATGGTTATATTAATTTATTCAGTGAGTTATAGAACCAATTTTGTATCAAGCAGAAAAGGGTACCTACATTTGACTTTAAATAACTATCTGTTGAAAATAAAAAACAAATAATTTAATTCGCACAGATTAATTGTTAGAATAATTTTCAAAATTACTTTTTTAATTTACACATTATAAATCAGCTTAATTAAAAATTATATTTCGCCTTTTTTACCAAAATATTTAATTCCGTCAGTCCGTATAAGCGATTAAATAAATTTTAGCATTGCGGTAGATAACCAGCGAGTAAGCTAGTCAGGATAACCTTTCAAATTCAAAATCCCCACGGCCACATCACGCATCACAAACGTATTTCACCACATACGGTGCGAAGTTAATTGTAAAGGTGTTGTGGCCTTGCTTTGCCACTTTTGCCACAGGTAGTAGATATAAATATAGTCCATGCGTAAAAGCAGCAATTTATACGATATGTGATGCGATTGGAGTAAACTATAAAGTAAAATTTGAATCGGATTTTTAAAGAATATTTAAAATAATGTTTATTTGGTATATAAAGCCCGCCAGAACTTTTTCCAGGAGGGAGGGGTAAGTATGCAAATTTACCGCTTCAAGGGATTAGAAACTCTAAAAAATATACGGAAGGCCCAGAGCGAAAACCCGATAAGTAATAAAATTCAGTTATGAAGATCCCATACAGCACACATTATTTGAAAAGTTCCAAACATATAACATTTCAATCACAAGTTTCTGAAATATTTTATTTAAATATTTTACTGAAAATGTTTCTAAAACATGGTATACATGTTACACAGAAGGTTACTAAACGGGGTATATTGTAAAAGGCCAACATTGATGAATTTCTGATTTGTAAGAGTTGTCGGTTTCTGCCATTTCCTTTTCTTTAAAAATTGAGGTGGGTACTACAGAAATAATGCTTGTTTGGTTTATTTACATTGTCTCATTTTTAACACGAGTGACTCCATTTCATTTATTAAATTTACAGCCAGTTTTATTATTATTTTTTTAAATATAACCTACATTTGCTGTCCCTTCACCAGTTTAATTTAATAGTTCTACAGCTCATTGAAAAGCGGAGCTTCATGTTTTATTTAGGCATGAGTATTGTTTGTTTTATTACTGTTTTTTTAAAATAATATTATTTAAACTATTAATAATCAAATAATTTTTTTAAATCCTTTTTAATTACCTATAATTTGTTTCAGATTAGTGCATTTAAAGGAATTGATGGAAGGGAAGCAATTTGCCAGTAAAAAATAATATCCAAGTTATTCAACGAATCCAGAATAAAGTATTAAGGAACATAGTCGATGCACTCTAGTACTGCCGCAATACTAATCTTCATAGGGACCTTAAAGTGGAAACTGTTGATAATACAATACAAAAATTTGTCAGTAGTCACCAACAACGACTGCTCCAACATGGAAACTTTGAGATTATCCAGCTCCTCAACAATGCTAATCTAATAAGAAGTCTCAAGAGAACCAAGTCTTTTGAGGTAATTTAGTGATGTTAGATTAAAGCAGAGTATAGTGTGGTCAAGTGTAAGTAAATAATGAGACTATAAGTTACACTAGTGAGTAGAATCTTAGTTTATGAAGTTTTTAATCCCTATATAAGTTAGGTTGGAATAAAATTGCTAATTGATCTTAATGATCAGACTGTAATAGTCGTAAATGTTTCTTTACTTGGGGCATTTATTAAAAAAAAAACTATTAATTGCAGATTAGTGCATTTAAATAATTGGTGGAAATGAAGTGATTCTCCTTTATATTTTATGAAATAATGTTTAAAAATTATTTATTTATTTGTTTAAAAATTATTAGTAGAATTTTGTGTATTTTAAATAAATACGTATATTTTTAAATGTCTTTTTTTAGTCTAATAATATTTTAGAAAAAACTAGAATACATTTCTCAAATATTAATATTTAATATGTCTAAAAGATTTCAAATTTTCATTACAGAAATATAACTGTGAAATATTATATTTACAGGACATTTTTACGTTTCAGAAATGTTTCTGGAATGTTTAGTAATATTTATACAACTTTACAAATGTTTCAATGTAACATTTTTGAAATATTTCCGAAATGTGTTTGTTCTGTATGCGATATTGTCGTTTAAGTATCTTTCTGTTCTTTTAATAACAATTAAATGCCTCTGATGGTTGGCCTGCTTCAGTTTATAGTACATATTACTTGTAACGATTAAACGAATTGCTTTATTTATTTTTTCTTAATTGACGTTTTCTGTAGATGTACTGAAATAAAGACAATATTTTTGCTCTATTGATTAATAAAGAGTTTCGAAAAAAAATTATTTTTACTTATATATTGATTTTTCGGAATACCAATTAACAATACTTAAGATACGAAAATTCACAAAAAGGAATATATTAACAGAAAGGGCACTAAGAACTGTTTGATGATAAATAAAAGTAATTTTTTAATTTTTGCTGACTTATCTCGATACAATCTATTATTATCAGTTAAGCTTATGCCCCAATAATTATTGTTTGACAGAAAATGCTTTTGTATAATTTTTTTTTTTTTGGGAACTTGAAAATTTCCTTTGCCACCCCTGCCGGTGCTCGTGAAAGCCCGACATCTTAAGAACTTGTTAAATTTTTGATTAGGTAATCACCTTAATAAACCAATTATACTCAAGTCAATAGAACATTCGTAAATTGGAATAGTTGTATTAGGCTCTAAAAAAAAATTGGCAAGAACTATGCGACGTAAAGAAGGCTAACAATCTTCACCAATCAGATGTGCTTACACGTGCCGGTAGAACTGACAGAAGAGGAAAAATAGAAAATACCGAGAACAATTTTTCCCTTTAAAGATGATTCCTGCTCAACGAAATGAAAAAGCACAAGGCTTTGATGGCATACCACCGGATGTTATAAAGGAGAAAGAAATTATAGTACCAAAAAATATCCTTGGTGCACTAAACGATCTTCTTAAGAAACAGGAATTTTCTTCTTCCTGGAAGGTAGCTAAGCTGATTTTAATACCGAAGGGTAAGCTAGCAGACAGCTTATCAAACTATATACCGATATACGTTAAACAAGCTGTATGAAGGACTCGTGAGGAACAAGTTAGTGGTAGAACTAGGACTGTCGGAGGACCAGTCCTGTTCAAAAAATGGCCGCTCCACAATGCAAGCGGTAGAAAAAGTTAGAAAGGAAGCAGAAAAATGTAATGATAGATAACTGGTACTGATAAAACTCAATGTAAAGAATGCATTTATTACCGCAGAATGAAGCATTATTGTAAGCGGACTCAAGAAAGGAGAGATACCAGTGTACTTAATTAACGTGAACGGAGGATAGCCATCATTAAGGAAAAGGAAATGACAGTGACAAAAAAGCAAAAAAGTAGCACTACTGGGAGTTAAAATTATGAAATAGAAATAATAGAAATTTAATTTCCATTATGTATCGAGGTTGCCTATACTACTGAAATGCAAGTACCTGAAATATGCTTGTAAATGTATTATTGACAACACCGTTTAAAAAGTGATGTCCTATTATTTGAATGACAGTAAAACTAAACCTTACTCCATTAGTCATTTGTATCATTAATTGTTATTTGCTGTGATTATTTGTTTACCATTAGAAATGTAAAAAGATGTAACGTCTCCTAGTACTAGCGTATTAGCCATAGCGAACTTATGTATGTCTATTTTTTTTTAATTGGCAGTAACATTTGTTTTTTTAATGTTTGTTCCTGCAAGGTAATTTTTCATTTTTTGTTAGTTACAGCGCCTGTAAAGTGAAGATAAAGTAAACATAAATAATTGTAAATAAACAATTATAATATTGTAATATATAGGCATTACGGTATGCTTATTTCCAAACCCTATACGGTGAACGCAACCGGTTGCGATAACAGCCTAGGAAATGGAGATGCATCTAAAACGCTCCATTCCCTATAACGTGATCGCAATCGTTTGCGATAACAGGCTTGAAAATTGATTAGCTTCTCTGGCCGGCAGGTGAACTTGGCTCCCGAAGTAAATATATTTATGGTAATCACAAATATTTCTGTTATTTGGTTTCTGTTATATGAGACTTTTCATTTTAATTTAAGCTGTGTCCAGGCCCTTGGAGTCTATGCCGGTCGGCGTAGCTATGTATGGGTTGATATTTTCTGGTGGCGGCGAAACGGACACCCTACGAGAAGCCGTTGCTTCGTCCTTATAGCATTGCGTTCACGGTATAGGGAATGGAGGGTTTTAGATGCATCACCATTCCCTAGCCTGTTATTGCAATCAGTTACGTTCACGGTATAGGGAATGGAAATATGCTTACGGTATAAAGGTGCAATAAGTATAAATTCCAGAGAAGTCGCAACTACATTGCTTAGAGTTCGACGTATTATTGGCGAGTCTTGTAGAGGTTTTTAGTCAAGCAATCATATTTCACGTGATATTCTATCATCTTGTTTAACTAACCTCGACAGAATTAAGAATTCGATTTCTTCTGATACTTTAAACCTGTTAAAAAATAACATTTACGACTTATTGTCTCTTGTATTTACTAAAGATTCCCAAAGGTAATATGTGTTTGAGAAACTAAAGACGTAACACATAAGAACGTACATTTTAGATGGGATTGGTCAATCCTAATAGAGAAGTAAATATCTTTGCCCTCTACAGCTGTTCAGCTGTTGTAACAGCGGTACAAGGTACAACGGTCACTGATCAGTACCAAAGCGAAGAAGACAACGATTAGAGGTGTTGCCAGTTATACACCCAGTTTCGCACTTTCACATAAATGTATTACAGCAGTATAGGCAACCTCAATACATAATGAAAATTGAATTTCTATTATAATTATGTATTTCATAATTTTAATTCTTGAATTTCTATTCATGAATTTCCATTATATTTTTTATACTAATAATAAACATATTTCCATTATAAAAAACATGGTAGAAATTCAAGAATTAAAATTATGATATACATAATTGACATTCAAGAATTAAAATTATGAAATAAATAATAGAAATTCAATTTCCATTATGTACTTCATAATTTTAATTCTTGAATTTTTATTGTTTTTCTTAATGGAAATACATTTATTATTATTATTATGAAAAACATAATTGAAATTCAAGAATTAAAATTATGAAAAACATAATAGAAATTCGATTTCCATTATATATATTAAGGGTTACCAACAATTATGTATTTCATAATTTTAATTAATGAATTTCCATTATGTATTTCATAATTTTAAATCGGCAATTTGTAATATGTTTTTCATAATGGAAATTCGTGTATTAAAATTATGAAATACATAATTTTAATTCTTTAACAGAATAATTGCGGAATTAAAATTTTGGAAGGAAAGATTTTTTTTATTGCTTTTTTTGCTTATGACTACGAACAATCAGTTCATTCGCCGATTTTGTTCATTTTTTACATTTACAAATATTTTTTTTTAAATATATAATATATATACATTTTGTGTTCTTATTTTTTTGTTCTGTTTCTTTATATTTTATTTTTTTTTTATTTTTTTTTTATTGTAAGAAAATGGAAAAGGTAGAGACACGGACACTTTTACGCCTAAACGGTCGTTCGAGGCAATTCATACATGTACAGGTAGACCACGGTTTGTGAAGGTGATACAAGAGGTTAGACATTGTTTTTTAAAGGATGTTATTAAATAGCAAAAACGGCACGCCATATTTCTACTTGTCTTATTGTTTTGTCAGTCTGTCCATGTCATATGTATGCTGCCAATTTTTAAATTTAGGTACGCTTGTCACCTGTTGTAGGTTGTACCGAAAAAAAGTATCATTTTTACAATTTGTATAATTCTTTGTTATTTTTATTTAAATATGTTCGGCACTCAAGAAAATTTTTATGTCTTGTCGACCGGTAACGACTAGTAAATAAACAGCAGGAGAAATATCGATTTACAGACTTTGCTAGATGGCTGTCCAAAAAAGTACAGTATAGATGATGATGACAAAAAGTTAAGAGCTAGCGGTCCTAAAGAACACCCCACTGATCATCATCCGGAAGCAGATTTACTGAATACTAATTTCTCAAGTACACTATTATGTACACCGTCACGTACACCGTAACGTACACCGTCATATACACCGTCATATACACCGTCATATACACCGTCACATACACCGTCACGTACACCGAGTAGATCCTCAACAAAAAGGAAGACTC
>OV651814.1:64474438-64505367 GCA_927349885.1 Psylliodes chrysocephalus
CGGACCTTATATACAGAAGAAAAGAAAAACAAATATTAAAATTAAATTATTATAATTGCAGCTAGTTAAACACTACAGTTACCAGTATTCATAAGATTTACTGAAAATAAATTAATACACTTGAAAACAATTTAAATATTGAGAAATAATTACGGTTCGCTAGCACAGCTAGGCGGTCCGGGAATCATCCCTGTATAGGAAAAATTTATTGAAAATAAATTAATACCCTAGAAAACAATTTAAATATTGATGGATCCCCGTATTTGAAAAATGTATTAAAAATAAATGATTAAAAATTGAGAACAATTTAAATATTGACGGATCCCTATACACGGAAAATTTATGAAAATAAATTATTACAATTGGAAATTATTTAAATA
Source organism: Psylliodes chrysocephalus (assembly GCA_927349885.1). Taxonomy (NCBI): domain Eukaryota; kingdom Metazoa; phylum Arthropoda; class Insecta; order Coleoptera; family Chrysomelidae; genus Psylliodes; species Psylliodes chrysocephalus. Next base: position 64,474,819 of record OV651814.1, read on the forward strand.
TTGACGGATCCCTATATCCGGAAAATTTATGAAAAATAAATTATTGCAACTGAAAATTATTTAAATATTGACGGATCCTTATATCCGGAAAATTTATGAAAAATAAATTATTGCAATTGAAAATTATTTAAATATTTGACGGATCTATATATCCGGAAAATTTATGAAAATAAATTATTACAATTGGAAATTATTTAAATATTGACGGATCCCTATATCCGGAAAATTTATGAAAAATAAATTATTTCAACTGGAAATTATTTAAATATAGGGAAATGTTTATGGTTCATTAGCGCAGGAGGCTAAGCGCTCTGGGAATTATGAAACGCCCAGTATACGGAAAATTTATTAAAAATAAATTACCACAATTGAAAACTATATAAATCGGAAATTATGTACACCCGATAAATGAAAGGTATGTTTTTCCAAAATCCCGAAATTAAAATAAATATTCTGGTCAAAATAGTAAAACAAAAAAAAAACGATAATTAATTAAAACGGATTATCTAAAATTTTTTGTTTTTAACAAACGGCTACCAACTGGGAAGCTCATAAAAATGAAAGAAAAACGGGTAGTTACGACTCTGCCGGTATGCGGAAAATTTATTAAAAATAAAGCTTGCTGTTATCACTATTAACCCACTTTCAATTTACGTTCAGGAAAGGAAAACCTCCTATACAATGAAACAAAGTTGTCGGAACCCCCTCGTATCTTAACCACGAGCGATGGGAAGCGAAAATTATCGTCTAGTGAGAAATATGGTTATTTATGCGGTGTTTTGGACGACGATCGTAGAAAATAAATTTGCCCAGAGTCGATCGAGAGCGTGTGTGAATTTAATTTTACAGAAGTCGTCTGGCTTCATTCAATAACTAATTGTGGGCGGGGAATATATGCTCTACCTTATTCTCAATAAAAAAGTGCATTTTTTCACTGACTAATAAAGTATGGTTTTTATTAAAAAATCTTACATTTGTCTCATTGTGGATCAATTGTGTTTCCCGATGAGATATGCATTTATTTAGGGCAATGATAAGAATACTGAAGAAAAAATTTGTCTACACTTACCAAGAAGCACACTATAGTTATAATCAAAAATTGATTTAATTAAAATACAATTAATTAAGAATGTTTCATTTGGAACATGCGTCAAAATACACGTCTATAGGTTCAAAAATTGAAACAAGACAAAATTGTTAATAATAGTTTCTTTCTGGGGGTGGTTAGAATCATTACTTTGAGATCAGAAAGTCTCAGGATCGATTCCCACCGGTGGTAGGGATTTTTACTTAATTAAATAAAATAAATATTAATCCTAATGCATAGGATTCTCTACTCGACCATTGACTGTTGGGTTCTAATTAACAGTGCTGTTCCCAAAGTGTCGCTGGGAAACAGTAACAAATCCTACACAGAATTCGAGGCTAATAACCTAAGTAGATGATTTCGATGACACCAAATTAAAAAAAAGGCTTTCTAAATCTGTAAACTCAGAGGTCCTTGGTCGATTCTTCCTCGCTCAGGTCATCAGAAGTTCTATCATCGTCTTGATAGTCATCACTATTGTCATCACTTGATGATTCAATAAGTCTGGTTTTAGCTTTTATTATCTTTCAGCGCTTTTTAAATTTAATTTCTTTCTATGACCTTCTCTTCTATTAAACGGATTTCTGAGGTGTCTATAGCAATATTACAGCTGTCTCATTGTGGAATAAAGATTTAGTCTCATTGTGGAACTATCATACATATATTTTAAAAATGTCCCTATTCGCTCAGTGCGAAGTCAGCAAAAGCGATACTAGCACTACCTGCAGATATTTCGTGCATTTTGAGGCGATATTTTATAATTTTAGCATATCAACTACACGTACGCATTTTACTTTTTTTCAAAAAAATAGGTAAAAAAATACTATAAGCAACAGTGTAAATTATAAAAATTTTTAGTAGCAAAGTGGAAATTACATCAGAGAAATAAATGGATAGCTGTACAATAAGAAGAAAAATTTGTTTTTGTAATAATAAGTAATACTTTAAGTAACAGTAGACATCAGAAACTTGAAAGATTTTAAGTAAACAATAAATTGTCATTTTACGATGTTCTTCAAGATCCTTTTAATCTTAAATGTTTAGCAAGAACTAGATTTCTGGCTTTTATTATTAATTGTATGTAGCTGGAATGCAATTTTGCGACTTACTGATAGGAAACCAGTTCTAATCATTTATTCTGTTTTTTTTTTTTGAACAAAAATGAAAATATAAACAACAGTCCTTCTGTTTATACATTTTAACTTCACGCTAATATTTATTGGTATATTTTTTAATTTGACAAAATAGGGTTATTCCTTAAAGACAACTTTTTAGACTTAGGCAACTTCTCATACATTTTCCTGATGTTTTCCTATAAATACTGTTGCCTGCTTATATTGTATTATTTATTTTTATTGATTATACTTAGTTTTTTTTTAGTTAAAGCGTGTACAATATATAATAATAATAATAAATTAATGTTTTATTTGTTTTACAAATCTATATACTTTTATTAAAACTAACACATATACTTTTTAAATACGAATTCTAATAAAAATTGTATTCTCAATATAAGCAAAAATAGTTTATTAGTACGTAAATGAATTGGCGCTGCAGTCACATACGGAGCAAATAATAAACTATATATGCTACGCTCCTGAATAAATAATATAACCTCAGTTTGAAAGATCTAAGTATAGCAAATTATACAAATTTTATAAAACTATCAGTTTGTTTTTTACGCAATTTCAAAGATGACCAACCAAAAAAATACGAAACTTTCATGTGACTGTCCCATTACTAACTGTCATATAAACGCCATATGACATGAATCTGATGTGATGTTAAGTTTAAAAAAGAGCCGCGAGTCTCACTGTGGAACATGTCTCATTGTGGAACACTTTTCTCTATAAAAACTGAAAATTTGTCGTAAGTAGTTAATATTCAACGTCCATGTTAACTTGGATAATATAACAGAAGACATGTAACTACGTACAAATAACTTGAAAATCATTTATTAAAAAGAAATATTATTATAATATAGCTAATTTAAATTAGGCGAGCAAAAAAAGCTGTCAACTTTGTCGTTCGGCGAATAAAAACAAAGTCGTTATATAAATTAACAACTATGGAACACACTCTCTTGAGAAAATTGTAAACTATACCATTCTCTCCAGATGATGCTGACATGACGTAATGTTGGTGCAGTGGTATTCAACTAGGATGATAAACAGGCTATCTAGTTTTAATAAAATATTAAAACAAATGTTTTATTGATGCTCTAACCAAGCATACGGACTAACAGGTAGTGTTTAGTAGGCGGGGGGCGGCTCATCACCCATCCCCGACACGCATACGTGATGGATTCACGGGGAAATACGATGTTGTAAATCACTGCCGCTACCGCCGTTGCCGCTATCTGGATAACTCTCGTGCCAACCTCTATCAGATGACCTGCGTGATCCCTCTTGATGGATCTACGGCCCGACGCGGCGTACGTCGCCCCCTTTTCTACTTCACCTCCCTACTCTAGGGCTATTTTTGACGTCGGCATTGCATTGCTGGATTAATTGCTCAAGTAATTGGATCTAACATAGATTTTATTTTAAAAATTTACAGTTTATATATAAAAATACTTAGAATAGGAATCGAAGGCGATTTATATTGTTGAGCTGAACTCAGAACGCACGTGTTGATTCCGAGGCCCGAGTCGAATAAGTTCTAAATTTGCGTAAAACAAATCCGGAACCTATTTGACCCATTCCGTCCACCCCCCTGCTTTAAGCATGACATCGCTGCAGGGTCCTCAGTGGCAAAAGGCATCAAATTTTCAAATCCAACTTTCGAAAGGGCATGAAAGAAATGTAATCATCATTTATACAGAGTGTGGTATAAGATTTTACTCTGTCGTGTCGTCTGTGCGTGCGTGCATTTAGGTGTCCCCGCCTGTGAGCGTTCCCCCAATTTCCTCAAGTGGCAATTGGGGGGACAGTTCTTTTAGCAGGCGGTTGTCGTTTGTGTGTACAGTCCTGTGTCTGTTTCTCGTGTTTGTTTTCCGAAGTAAAAATAACCTCTGAAAAACTAAAAGATTAGTAAAAGTTAAAAATAAACGGTCAACAAATATTTCTGGCTGGAAATGTCATCTTAAAGAAAATATAAATATATAAGCGAGAACATTCATATTTATACGGTCAGTACTTACTTACTTACTGCCGAGGCTAAAAAGAAAGTAAATTAATACTCAAATAATGTTTAATAATTACCTGGTCCGTCGATGCCTGGGGCTAGTTGGTTTCTAGGCCTGGCATGTCTTGTGTAGTCTTCTATTAAATAGTCCGTGAGTTCCCTGAGTTCTAGGTTAGGATGTGTCCTTAGCTATTCAAATAGACTCCCGGCTCGCCTATTTATTTGCTCCAGAATCGGTAGTGATTCTAGTTCCCCGTATAGTTGCGTGTTTCGAGTATATCGATATGCATTCACTGCATACCTCAGGCAGAGGTTATGCTGCGTCTGGATTTTCTTACGGCTAGTCCTGCAGGTATGTCCCCACGCTATGGAGGCGTACATCAAGATCGGCAAAATAACGGCGTGAAGGAGTCGTAATTTGGTTCTCAGCGCGAGCTGGCTTCGTCGCCCGATCAGGCAACTCATCCTCGCTCGCGCTTGTTTGGCCTTTGACCCTACCCTGTCCACGTGCGGTGCAAATCGCAAGTGTTGGTCCATCTTGACTCCTAGGTACTTCGCGGAGGTGCTCCAGGGAATGTCGTGTCCATCTATTCCTATTTCTCGTCCGCGTTGGTGTCTTCTCTTCGTGAATAGCACAGCTTGACTTTTCTCGGCATTAATTTTGATTTTCCATTTTCGCACCACTTCTGGATTTTTGTCGCTGCCACTTCTAGATGCCTTGATATCAGATAGGGCTGTGTACTCGAGGCTGCTATGGCCGTGTCGTCTGCGTAGAGTGATGGTAGTGCGTTGGGTCTTCGGAATATCTGGTGTGTATATGGTATACAATAGCGGTGACAATACCGCTCCTTTAGGCACCCCTGCGTCCAAAACTCCGGGTCTTGATAGGACATGTCTCATCTTAATCCGGAAGTTTCTTTCTTTGAGGTACGACTTGAGCAGCGTCGTCATAGCCGTTGAATATCCTAGGTCCTTTATCTTGAAAATCAGGCCGACGTGCCATACTCTGTCAAATGCCTTGGAGACATCTAGGAATATAGCTCCTGTCGATTGTCGATGATCAAATTTATTCGTGATATGCTCTACTAGCCTTAGGACTTGGAGTTCGGTGGAGTGTCCATCGCGGAATCCGAATTGCTCGGCGGGGATGATGTTGAAATCCTCGGTTTGTTCCTTTAGCCTGTAGAGTATAATCCTTTCGCAAATGTTGCTCATCGCGGGTAGAAGGCTGATGGGGCGGTAGTTTTGCGGAAAGGCGGGGTCCTTATTTGGTTTTCGAAACAAGCACTTTTGCACTTTTCCAGAGTCGTGGGAAGTACTGATTTCTTAAAATCCCGTTAATTTTTGCTGTGAAGTGGACAATGGTTTTTGAGGTAAGTGCTTTAGTGCTCTGTTTGAAATGTGGTCACATCCTGGGGCTTTATTCGCTGAAACAAAACGAATAGTGCCGATCACCTCGTCAGGAGATGTCGGCGGTAAAATAAGTTCGTCGTCGTCGTCGTCGTCGTCGTCGTCTTCTGGGTAGTTGTTTTCCCATAGTTCGTCCACTACGTCCGTAAAGTCCATGTCTTTATCGTCGTGTTCATGGCTTTGGCATTCGTTCTCCAAGGAGGTGGCGAATACTTCAACTTTGTCCTCGTCGGTGTGGGCGAGTCCTCGCGTACCGTGTAACGTAGGTACTTTTGTGTGTTTATCTCGTCGTAAGATTTTCTGCAGGTTCCAGAGTCCTTTTTGTTGCGGATTCAGAGTGTCTAGGAAGTTTTTCCATTGTTCGTCGCTAGTTCTTCTCGCAGTCTAAGTGCGAGGTTTTGCGCGTAGATCCGGTCTCGAGGGAGTCTGGTCCTGTTTGCTCGTCTGCGTGCTTGTCGTTTTTGTCGTATAAGGTCCTTGATGTCTTGGCCAATGTTCTTAAATCTGCTGGGCCTAGTCACTTCGATTTCTCTCGTGCTGGTTTGCAGCGCTTGTTGGATGTGGGTTACTAGGTGCTCTAGCACTCGGTCCACTGCCTCCTCGTCTTAGATTACCGGTATGTTACCGATATTTCCCCCTAAAATTCTTTTGAACTGCGTCCAGTTTGTTTTCGACACCATCTTCGGGGGGGCTATCTCGTTCTCTCTCACCTAGGTGAAGAAGTACGGGATTGTGTCCTCCGAAGCCCTCGTTAAGAGAATACATTTCCAGGGGAAATGTACAATCTCTCACGATGGCGATGTCAGTCACATCGGGCAGTCCTCGTGTTGGGTGGTGTGTTGGCTCGAGTGGACCTCCGGCGTCGCATCCTGGGTTGTTTGCCAGGTAGGCTTCCAACGCCCGTCCTGAGGGGTTGCGTCTCCTGCTGTTCCAGTCGGGGGATTTGGCGTTCAAATCTCCGATTATGAGGCCTTCTTCGAAGGGTGGTAGCACTAGGTCTAGATCCTCGTGATGTAGAATATCTCTAGGTCGCAGGTAGGCAGACACTATGTTAAAATTTCCGTGGGAAGTTCTAACAGTGATCGTAGTAGCCTCCATTGTCCTCCCGCTTAATAAGAATCGCTGTGCCTCCTGAATTTGCTCTAAGATCGGTCCTATACACGTCATAGCCAGGATAACTAAAGTTTTGCCGCTCTGTTAGCTTTGTTTCCTGTAGCGCTATAACGTCAAGGTCCTCTCTGTCGAATAATTTGAATAGAAGGTTCTTATTTATCCGAATTTCTCCTGAGTTCCACGATAGGATCTTCAGCTGATTTGGCCTTGTAGGTGGTGTATTCATTGTTGGGCTCCTTGGTATCGCATGAGGAGTTCTAACAAGTCCTTGATGAGGGCGGCTTCGTTAGATTGTTCTTTTTGTTTTTGTTCGACTACGTGTCGAATAGCCTGCGTCGTGGTGTTGGCGTATGAGATGCCCGCTGTAACGTGGGCGGGTTTCGTTATCGGTCTTTGTTTCGGTTTTTGTTGCTGTCGATTTCTCGTTTGTTGGTATTTTGTGCATCCGCGGTAATTTGCGGGATGTTCTCCTCTGCAATTGGCACAAGTGGCCTTAACGTCCTTGTTCGCACGTCTGGCACATTGTTCTGCTCGGTGTCCTTCTCCGCAAATTACGCATTTGATATCCCGGTGGCATCCTGACTGGGTGTGGTGGAAACCCTGGCACCTGTAGCACTGTAAAGTGGCTGCGTTTGAATGCAGTGGTTCCATGCGGACCACTAGGTCCAGCCATGACCTTCATAATGGAGGCCTTTTCGTTTAGTGGGGTGTCTATAAAAAACAGTGGCAATGGTTGCCTGTCCCGTCTTGCTGTCATCCTCTGCACTTTCAGGGATTTTAGGCCCTGGCTTTCAAGATCCTTGATGATGTCGTTCACGTCAGTTTCCTTGGGAATTCCACGGATGACTGCTTTGTGGCACTTTTCATCTTCAAGTCTGTAAGTATGGTATTTGGCTTGTCTCTCGTCCAGATACTTTGTCGTAGCCCTGTATGCGTCTGAAGTTGCTGGCCAGATTTTTAGTTCCTCGTTCCGTGTAGCGGCTTTAGTAAAAGGGATACCCCTGTTTACTAGGCCACGTCTTATTTCTGGCCAGTTTTTGGCACCGCTTTCCACTACCACCGCTGGTACCTTAGACTGTTTAGGCTCGGCCGTGGGGTTAAGGGTTTCATCACGCCCTGTAATAACCACGTTGGCTTCCGCTTCCACAGTTTTAGTACCTCCTGGTGCTTGTGTAGCCGGTACCTTCGTCTTAATCGGGATTTGTGTCTCAATAGGGATTTGTGTCACTTTCGGTTTGGGTAGCGGTGGGAAATCGTCCTTTGGTTTCGTCACCATTGGCTTTGCAGTGTTCAATGACGGGGGCTTACATGCCTCGGAGGCTCGGTCGTTTACCGACCGATCAAACCTCTTACTCGCACCCAAGCGTCCCGCATTGTTTACTGCAGGGCGGTGAATAATCTGGAGACTTACGTCTACAGTTTTTCAAACCGTTCCTGGAAGTAAGGCCATTGCCGGTGGTGTCGTCTTCCTCGGACGATGAGGTATTCCCAGCGCCACTTGCGGCTTTTCGGTCCCTTTTACGGGATCTACGGGAGTTTACCTTGGTAAACTCTTCGTTGTCGCTATTCGGAAGATCTATGGCCATAGCCTCGGCGATGAATACCTCAGCTGGTTTTTCTTTCCTTCTGGTATCTTTATTATTACTTCTCTCTAAGAAAGAAGCCATCTGCGCTGTTAATTGCGCCACTTGCTTGGTTAGGACGTCGACTTGTTTGACTAGATTTTTGTTAGTCTCTTTTAAAAAGTCTACTAAACTTTCCTTTGATTCTTCGGATGTTTTTTTGGACTTTACGTCCGAGGTTTTCGGTTTTGCCCCGGTGGGGGACATTCTTGTTGGTCGTGTCACTGAAATAAAAATTGGTAGTAAATCTTTCACAAATCTGCCAATTTGTTAATAAAATCTCAAAAATAAGTCTGAAAATAAAAATAAAATAGTATTTTTCAAATCTTATTCGAATTTTAAAATCTTTCGGCATTTACCTAAAATCTTCGTAAAACACTGGTAACAACATCTTCGCTAGCGAACGTTGCTCCTGCCGAAGCGATTACAGGCCGTTCTTGTCACTTGAGTCGAATATACTGGGAGCGATTGGAGTACTTCTAGTCGTTGCGGCTGCTGCGGTGAACTGTGTGTGTTTGAAATCAGAACATGGCTAAGGATGTGTAACTGAAAATATTCTCCAAATTAATATCACGTTGAAATAGCAACGCTAAAATTAAGGGCTTTCCTAGGTTTTACAAGATAATTTAAAATGTATGCATGCTGTTAATAAAATTTTTTGCTGCATGTTTATAACATACCTCAAATCGTTTTAAAAATATAATTTATAACTCATATGGTTTAAAAGGTATATAATGAAAAATCAAAATAAAATTGTTTTTCTTGTTTCGTCCTATATTTTGAAATGTAACCTGTTTTTTATATTAGTTTTATTTTGAGTCTATTGATAAAATTTAGAAGTTCTGTCAACTTACAAGGGTCAGTTTTTGAAATATTAGATATAAAACATAGTAGGAACAAGTATGAATCATCAAATAAACTCGTTTCCGCCGCATTTTAGTCACAGCCCCAGAGGTAGAGTGTACAGTACTGTACGAGTTTTTTTTGTGTTATCCTCATTAGCACAAATTTTATCAGCTTACAACTCCAGAATGGAAAAGGTATCGACATGCAGTTTTTTATAAACTTCTTACAGTTGCTTTAAATTTTTGTTAACATAGTTGCCAAATATTTAATTGTTTATTTTTACAGGAGTTACGATGTTTACCAAATTAATTAAACTTATTTATTTTCATTTATTTTCTTTTAATATCATTTATTTTCGTTTATTTTCTTTTATTGTCATTTATTTTAATTTATTTTCATTTATTTTCGTTTATTTTCATTTATTTTCATTTATTTTCATTTATTTTCATTTATTTTCATTTATTTTCATTTATTTTCATTTATTTTCATTTATTTTCATTTATTTTCATTTATTTTCATTTATTTTCATTTATTTTCATTTATTTTCATTTATTTTCATTTATTTTCATTTATTTTCATTTATTTTCATTTATTTTCATTTATTTTCATTTATTTTCATTTATTTTCATTTATTTTCATTTTTCATTTATTTTCATTTATTTTCATTTATTTTCATTTATTTTCATTTATTTTCATTTATTTTCATTTATTTTCATTTATTTTCATTTATTTTCATTTATTTTCATTTATTTTCATTTATTTTCATTTATTTTCATTTATTTTCATTTATTTTCATTTATTTTCATTTATTTTCATTTATTTTCATTTATTTTCATTTATTTTCATTTATTTTCATTTATTTTCATTTATTTTCATTTATTTTCATTTATTTTCATTTATTTTCATTTATTTTCATTTATTTTCATTCAACTTTTCGACTTACCCTATATAAATTATGATAGCCCTTAATTTTTAGTAACTAAACCGAGCATTATCCATAAAGTTGGATCCATATGGGAATTTTGTTAATAATAGTAATGGAAAAAACGTCATAGGCCATTCACATCTTTTTTTTAAACCTAAAATAGCCCATATTAATTTTGGCTAGGTACTGCATTAGTTATATGTCAAATTCGGTATTTTTTAAAACGTGAATTTGACAGAAGACTAAAGTCAGTAGTCAAACTTAATATGGGCTATCTTTAGATTTTAAATAAGCCATGGTGATTGCTCTACGTCTTTTTCCAATCGTATTATTAAAGAAAATTCCCATATAGATCCAACACACTGTATTAATTAAGAGAATATTTTCATACCAAAGTTAAAAATATATATTGCATTTTCTGTAATTTTTTACTTACCCTATAACAATTGATAATTTATCTATATTATATTATGCAAATATCGTTTGTTATTAGTAAAGTATTATTCTTAAAAAAATATATGTAATTGGAGTGGTTTGTTAAGTATATTTGTCTTTGTAAATAATGTATGTTTTCGAAAATTCATTAGCTGTGACATAAGAGCCTGTAGTATTCTTTTTTTTTTTTCATTTGTGCACTTTAGTATCTAAGATTCTACCAATCGAAATTGAATGGAGATATATTAATTTTTTGTGACTACATATTGAAATAGTTCCTGTACTTCGAAAAATATTAATTTTTAGAAAAACTTAGTACTTAGGGTCAAAAAAGCAATAACAGGAAAAATTATTTTTAAAGTATAATAAAGTTTGAGGGTTTAGGGGTAACAACCCCCATAAAACTAAAGGGTTTACTGTTTTCGTATTTTTTGCTTGCAAAGTTGAATTTACCTTGCAAAAACCACAGGTTTATTTTCACGACAAATTGTTTCACAGTTTCTGAGTTATTGAAAAATAGTATTTTACGTTACAAGACCGGTAGGTGACTTATTACAGTACGAGTACATAAGGCTGCAGAAGCAACAAATAAATTAATCCCATTAAAATCTTCACCAAGATATAACAAAGAATATAAATTGTTTTGTGAATGGAAACAATTTCATAAAGTAACTACCATACAGGAAGATGTTCTTTTGGCTTATTTTCTAGATGAAGTAAGTATGATCTGCATGATTTTTTTAAAATAATTTTTATTGGATCAATATTTATTAATTTTATTTTATTTTATAGTCAAAGAGAATTAATAGCAATTCCTTGTGGGCAAAATATTCTATGCTAAAGGCAATGTTACTAGTTAAAGAGAACGTGAACATCAGCAAGTACCCGAAAATCATCACTTTCTTAAAAAAATGTAGTGTTGGACATCAACCGATGCAGTCAAAGGTATTGACGAGAGATGAAGTAAATTTATTTCTCAATAAAGCATCTGATGAAGTCTATTTGTTGGTCAAAGTTATTGCTATGATTGGAATTGCTGGAGGTTGTCGGCGGGAAGAATTGTATTCTATGACTCTCAATGATATTCAAGACATAGAAACTCAATTGGTAATTACGATTTCGCAAACTAAAACTAATGTAAAACGTGTTTTTACAGTAATAAATTTTCTGGAAATATACCGGAAATATCTTGCCCTAAGACCTAAAAATGTTGAAGAAAACTTTTTATTTCTTGGGTATCGAAATGGTAAATGCATCCAACAAAGAGTAGGAATTCATACTATAGGTGAAATGCCCAGAAAAATAGCAGAATATTTGAAACTTCCAAATCCTGAAAAGTTTACAGGTCACTGTTTCAGACGGACCTCTGCAACTCTTCTTGCAAATGCAGGTGTAGATTCATCTATCTTAAAACGGCATGGGGGTTGGAAAAGTTCTGCTATAGCAGAAAAATATGTTGAAGATGCACTTGAAGGAAAAACGAAAATTGCAGGGATGATTCAAGGTGGTGAGAATTTTGTACCAGTATTGCAACAAAATAAGAATACAGAAATAAATACTATTGTTTCTGATGAGAATGTTCCATCCACATCAGGAATCAATATTGTTAATAATACAAATTGTACTATAACGGTGAATTTTAACAAATAAATTGAACTTTGTCATATAAATAAAAAATTAGTGTAAAGATTTTGTTAAGTACTTATTTTTAATAATTTATTACTTACTTACTTCTGAATGTTTTCATATTGTAGGTACTTAATTAAAATGGTATTGTGTTTAGTGTTTAGTAATAGATATAGTTGCTAACTTGTTAATAAAATAATATAATAAATACTAATTTTGGTTAAGAAAAATATTGAAAAAATTGTTTTTGTTTAGATATGGTCCAAACTGAATAAAAATTACTAATTTTAGTTAAGCAAATTATTTAAAAAATGTAACTAAAATCCTCTTTTATAGTTATAAAGCATTCTTTATTTACTAAAGTTAGTAGAAAAACATTTACAACAAGAACTACCTAAATAGTATTAATAGGTATCAACAGATATGAGTCCAAACGAAATAAAAATTACTAATTTTAGTTAAGCAAAATATTTTTAAAAATGTAACAAAAAGCATCTTTTATAGTTACAAAATATTCCTCGTTTACTAAAGTTAGTAGATAAACATATTTTACAACAAGAACTACCTAAATAGTATTAATAGGAATCAACAGATATGAGTCCAAACAAAACAAAAATTACTAATTTTAGTTAAGCACAAAAATGTAATTAAAAGCATCTTTTATAGTTGCAAAATATTCTTCATTTACTAAAGTTAGTTGAAGAGTATAATTTACTGCAAGAAATGCTACCTATAATCTGTAGACAATTTTCTAATAAAATACCTTATCCGAACGCGGTCGCATTTTTATAGTCGGCTATGACTGTTTATATTTCCTTTGAATTATGACAATTATGACAGTTACTTATAAAACTTGTATTGTTATTACCTAATACATTCTTAGTTTTAATGAATACATGGCAAAAGTAGTATACTCAGCTTGTACATTATGTACAGAATTTAAAGATATCGGTAATTGCCATCGTCAGTTAACCTATTTAACTGATTTACTTCGTAATTATGCTTTAGGCGCGGATGATAAGATGTTGTTTCGAAAAATTGAAGAGGCTCTTTTGGACCTTCCTGTTAAATTTCGTGTCCTTCCTAATAAGAAGAAAAATCAAATTGTTTCAAAATATTATATATATTATATGAAACATAAGCATTTTCTAGACAACGAATTCCATCCTATATATTCACCATTAAGAAGAGAAGAAGTTCTAAAAGAATTTGAAGAACACTTAAAAATTGCAGCAATAAATAATAAATTATTGATGTAGGTAATTTAAAAATATATTTTTGATGTTTAATATATTTGCTAATTATGTATATTTATTTATTTCTTATATTTTTATACATATAAGTGACAATTTGTCAAAAATCGAAAGTAATAAGTCAATCGTTTCTAAAATCAAAACAAGGTTGCTAGGCAACACATTACAGTATCTGATAGTGTAATGTTCCATTTACCGGCCGCAAATGTGTACAAGGTAAGTTGATTTACTGGACAGGAAATAAAATATATTTTCAGTTTGAATAACCAACTTATTTCTTAGAATATTTGGTATAATTTATGACTCACCTTGTATAATTTTAACCATTTTGATTATTTTTGACTATTTTTACTTAGTTTAGATATACGCACGTTAAAATATTGTAATATTTTCCAAAAACAATACACATTTAAGTGATATTTAATAATATTTCTGCGATGTCGAGGATGAGTACACGCGGCCCGGTAACTCCCGTTTCGTTTCAGTAGAATATAATTAATTAATTAATAACCAAACCCGTATATTCGTATGTATTTTGAATTAAATAATAAAATATTTAAACAGATATTTTATGTTTATATAATTTACTCCTTCTATTATAAATTATGTTCTAATTACTATTTGGAGTACCTGTAATGTTTGAATTATAAACCAACTCACGGAAACTCTATCAATTATTAATGTGTACCTCGTTTTCATGAATCGGCTAATTTCATTGCATTATTCTATTAGAATAATTTTTTGGATTGTATACATTTTAAATAAAACTGTTGCCATTCAAAAGACTAAATTTTAAGTAATTTTATTTAATTAGTTAAATTTATTCATCGTGTATTTTGATTCTTAATTTTTTCTCCACTTTTAAATCTACAACTTTCGTAAGTATTTTAATATAGTGAAACTTGTGTTAAAGGACACCTCTCCACAACGGGAATCTCTACTGAACGGACAGTGTTTAGGTCACCGAACATTTCATATGTGGGTAAATGGGCTAAGACACCCCCGTACAACGGACCCTCTTCATAACGACTCCAGACAAAATGTACCTTTATTTTTCTATAAAATTCTATAAAATTTTACCTGTCAACAATGAACAATAAAAGACGATTAAAATTGGGGCTAGATTAGATTAGATTAGAATAGGAGTTGGACGTTATTTGTCCTTGTCCACCGCAACCTTTTCAGATCTATTGTGGGACTCCGTTTGTTTTAAAGTATGTCGTCTAGCCTGGTCTTTTTTATTAGACTTAGTAGCTTTGACAGTGGCTCCCGCATGTAGTTGCATGCAATTGGCTTTTCTTCGCCCAATGTTAGAAACCTCATTCCAGCTAAGCCTTCACATTAGCACAGGACGTGGAATGATGTTTCCTCTTCTTCTTCACAGAACCTGCACAAAGTTGCTTCTTCTGCTGGATTTATGACACTCATGTGCCTTTTGAGGCGACAGTGTCCAGTAATAAGGCCTACTGTTATCCTAACGATTGTACGTTTTTGATCCAGTAGGTCTTTCGTAAACTTGGCCGATGGTTCCTTGATGAACTGTTTGGCCTGTCTCAGTCTTGGATAGTTGTTCCACCATTCCTGAGACTCTTTTTGCATCCATTGTTTAATGGATGCCTTGCACAATGCCTTAGCAACTCCACAGAAGAGTTCGGGGCCTGTCATGGCCTTATCTGAGCCTTCTCGGGCTAATTCGTCGGCCTTTTCGTTGCCCTGATATCCCTCATGGCTTGGAACCCAGGCTAAGGTCACCTTATTTTGACTACTTAGCTCTGTCAGGTCTTCTAGACAGTCTTTCACTAGTCGTGATTTGATTTCTGGTGAGAGAATTGCCTTTAGAGCTGCTTGGCTATCAGAGTATATGGCAATAGTTTTGCCTGATACTTGCTGATTTAATATTTCTCTTGCACAGTGATGTATGGCTATTAACTCAGCCTGGAACACTGTTGCATATTTTCCTAAGCTTAGTGAAATCGTTGATTTTGACTTAGGTCCATAGATTCCAGCACCGGCTCCTTCCTTGGTTTTTGAACCGTCTGTGTACCAGACGAGTTCAGCCTGTACGGGAGGTCCCTGTTTCCAGGATTCTCGGGCTGGTATTTGAATTTGAAAATTTCTTTCAAATTTGTATGTGGTTATGGCTCTATCAGTAAGCATAGCTAGAATATTATCCCTTTTTACTTGCTGATATAGCCTTGTGTGGTCGGCGCTATGTAGTTGGCTTATTGGGTTTTGTGCCTACATTAGCCTGTAAATAGCTGACCTGGTTTCTCCTTGTATGAAGATGTGCAATGGCGTGAGATTTAATAATACCTCCATTGCTGCGGTCGGCGTAGTGTGCATGGCCCCAGTAGCACTTAGACAGGCAAGCCGCTGAATGCTAGTGAGTTGGCCTATTGCACTTGCCTGCGCAGTTTTGGTTACCCACGCCACTGCGCCATAGGTTATCATGGGTCTTATTACCCTTGTGTATAACCATATGGTCATTTTGGGGTTTAGACCCCAGTTTGATGTTGATTCCATGTCAGCCTTTGGTCAAATATGACTCCGAGGTATTTGGCTTCTGTGACGAATGGGATAACTGTGCTGTTTAGTACTAATGGCCTTAGACCTGTAAGTACCCGTTTTTTTGTGAATGGTACAACTGCTGTTTTTTGTGCGTTGATGGACAATTGTTCCTTTTTGCACCAGTTTTTCACTATGTTTAGAGCTGTTTGACATCGCTCCGAAACTGTACCTGCAAATCGCCCCCTGACGATGATTGCTAGGTCGTCTGCGTATCCTAGGCACTGGTAGCCTTCTTTGGACAATATTTTGAGTAAGTCGTCCACAAGAACTGACCACAGCATTGGAGATAGTATTCCTCCTTGTGGGCAGCCCCGTATGGTTGCCTTTCCTAGAGTGGATAAAATAATCCTGTTCTCTAGACAGGCAGTGATCCATTGGCATATTGTTACTGGGACGTTTCTCCCTTCTAGAGCCTTGGTTATTGACCTGTTTGAGGCATTGTTGAAAGCTCCTTCAATATCTAAGAAAGTGGCTATTGCGATTTCTTTGTCATCTATTGACTTTGAAAGCAACCTGTTTAGATCGTCCAGCGCTAAGTCAGTTGACTTTCCTGGCTGGTATGCATATTGGTTGATATGGAGCGGATTTATTTTTAGTATATCGTCCCTGATATACCTATCTATTAATCTTTCTAGTGTTTTAAGTAGGAAAATTGGGGCTAGCGAACTCGGGAATTTTAAATAACTTATTGTAGCCATAAAATAAGTATGTAGATGCTAATAGTCATAAAACTAGAAAATTAGGTACTTCGATCTTAATTTGGAGAAACTCATTTTAGAAGGTAGGAGAGAGCAGGGCACAGTGGGTATTTTTTTTTTTTTTTAATTATTAGATGCATAATTATCAAACAAACAATTCACAATTTTACACAGAGTCTATTGGAACATAAGACTGTTATTTATTGCAGCAAGTATTTATTTAAATAACTCTAGGTATCCAGAAAAAAATGTTTTTTATACATGCAAAAACTAGTCATTGTACCCCACAATCATGGGTTACGAACCATTTTCTAAAAGAAAAACATCTGCATCAGTAATGGAGTATATGTTATTAATATATATGTAAATAAAGCAGTGACCACTGTACCCTATGTTTAAGGTAGCAGTGACCACTGTACCCTTTGTTTATGGTGGCCACTGTACCCCGTGTGCGTCTTAAATGTTTTTTAACTTATAAGTAGAAAAACCTTCATTTATTTGTTTTGCTCACGTTCTATATCAAAATGTGCACAGAGATATCCTGTACGTGACATAAATATAAACATTTCAAAAAGTAATGAGATGCAGGAGATAAAACAAGAATTCTTACCATACAATATTTTACTTGCAAACTTCACAATTATTAAACTGGCAATCACTCAAAACTATTTAACCGACTAAATCAAAATTACAACAATGCATCGAGGAAAGCATTTGTCACGTTATACCCGACGGCTGTCGAATTACTTCGACGTAAATAGAGTTAAAAATAAGGTGTGTTCACTGTGCCCCCGTGTCTACTGTGGCCCGCTCTCCCCTATTCATCCTTTTTACACATTTCTAATGTAGTTGCGATATTCTGATCTAAGGGTAACAATGTCTTCGACTAAGATGAAAAAATATTGGTGATATAGGCATCTGAAAAAAACAATTATAGTGTTCGAGTTTTGGCCGAAAAGTTTCAATTATATAAAACTCAAGTTAGTGACATTTTAAAGAAAAAAGCCAACTTTAAAAAAGTTGTATACTGAAAATTAAAGTCTACAATAAAACAAGTATTGGAAATTAAAAATTTAAAAAAACCGACTTCAAAAACGTGCAGATGCCATCGCCACATCTTAACCAAATTTATATGGGACCACTCCTGAGGTACCCCCTTACTAACAAAAAAGAATCAAATAAATCGGACAAGGTGGTAAAGCATTATCGCTAAACAAACATACATAAAAAACGAAGAGTTTGAGGATTTTCTCATGCACCCAATTATTAGATTTTGACCAAATTTATATGACATTACCCCTGAAGTACCCCCTTTCTAGCAAAAAAAGAATCATTGAAATCGGATACCGTCTTAAAGAGTTATCGCTAAACATATATAAAACAATTGCGACGAATTGAGAGCCTTCTCCTTTTTTGAACTCGGTTAAAAAGAGGATTAAAACTAAAGGTTTTGTAAAGTAAGAAGTAAGAACATTCCATTATCTGGATCAACAATTAAAGAATAAGCTTTAGAGGCGGCGAAAGAACTTAATTTAAATTTTAAAGCTTCCAGTGGTTGGCTGGACAAGTTCTGCTTAAAACAAAAGATCAAATTTAGAGCAATATCTAGAGAAGTTGCAAATATTAACCTTGACGACGTTTTAGAGTGGCAAAGAAAACTGCCAAATTTATTAAGTGGCTATTTACCTGAAGATATTTATAACGCTGACGAGACTGGTCTTTATTATCGAGCCTTACCAAGTAAAACTTTTACATTTCATAATGAAAAGCGCATTGGAGGTAAAGGAAAGACTGACAGTATAATTGTGTGAAAATCTAAATAGGTTAAAAGGAAAACTTTTAGTGATTGGTAAAAGTAAAAAACCTCGATGTTTTAAAAATGTTTATGTTGATAAACTCCAAGTCGACTGGTACTACAAGAAGGCCTGGATGGCGAGAGATATTATAACAGATTGGTTGCACAAATTTGATAAAAAAATGCAACGTCAAAAAAGAAAAATTATCTTGTTCCTACACAACGCAACATCCCGTCCGAATATTCAGCTTTCCAACCATTGAGGTAGTATTATATGGAGACGCGATCACGTGGTCAAAAACGGCATCAGTCCGCCATATTGATACGACACCTACGTCAAATAGCTGTCGCATTTTTGTGATTTCATTAATGTGATTTGTATGAAGAGGCTTCAAGTTAGGTGAATCTCCCTCTTCTATTTGATATCCTCCTAGATATAGTGCCCTTGGATTCTGGAGTGCTACACATTCAGTTTACTTAGGTGTCCTTTTAGTCGGCAATGCCCGGTAAGGATTCCTGTTACAATACATAGCCTGTTCTTGCTCAGGCAGATGCAGGCTTTCGATCTTTTCTGGTTATATTCACCTAGAAGTATATTGGCCTGTCTCAGACCTAAGAGTTTGTTTCAATTATCGGTTCTTCTAATGCCCAATTCTTTTTTAATTTCTCCTAATTATGATACTGCTGATACCGCAGAACGGCTCAAGTCCTACAAATGGTTACCCTCGTTACCCTGTACCTCGTTATGTCCCGGGACCCAAGTGAGAGTAACTCTATTTTTCTCGCCTAGCTCATTTAATAGTTCTAGGCATCTCCAGACCATTTTTGAGCTGATTACGTAAGAGCTCAGTGTTAAGAATTCCAAATAATCAATTCAGTTTACTGGAGGCCAAATGAGTACGCCAAATTTAAGATAAATACTTTATTGGCTACACAATATGTCCATTTACATAAGGTGAATTTATACTCAAATTCCTAAAATAGTATGAAAAATAAATACAAAATATAATAATTCAAACAAATACAAAACTTACGATTTCCCCTAACTGGAAGGAAGAAACCTAACAAACGATACTATTAAAACTATTTTAAATAATAATAATAATAGTACATAAATTATTTTTAGTGACAAATCAGTAAATTATATCTGCCAAGCAGACATTTTCGTTTTGACATCATATTTCTACGGGGTGAAATCTACAATTTATCAATCATTTTTCACACTCCCCCCCGGTACAGCACTTCCCAAAGAGTGTGCTGTACCATTTTCAGAATCTTTAATAGACAATAATGCTAGCTTTACTACTGGCCGTTTTGTAAACTCCGGTAGCAGTCTGCACCTTTGCTTTTCTGACCTGACCATCTTTTGCTTTTGTAACTTCTATCACTTTTCCTTTGGGCCAGTTACACCGTGGCAAGTCTTTATCGCAGATTATTACGATGTCACCTTCCTTTAAAGGTCTTGTTTGTTTAAACCATTTTGAACGGAGTAGGAGTTCTGGAATATATTCAGCTACGAATCGCTTCCAATATCTGTTAGCAAATTGTTCCCTGTATAAATAGTTACCCTTTAGTATATTTGCACTATCATCTAATTGCCCCATTGGTTTTTCTCCACTAGATGAACCTACTAAAAAATGGTTTGGTGTTAAAGCTTCAGATTCTTCAGAATCTAATGGCATATAGGTGAGAGGTCTAGAATTAACTATATTTTCTGCAGCAATAAGACAACTAATAAGTAGTGGATCTGTAGGTGTTCTTGTTGGAAGAGCTCCATAGAGTGCAATTTTAACAGCTTTGACTAGACGTTCCCACGCCCCTGCCATATGCGGCGATAGAGGTTAATTAAATTCAAAGGAAATCTGTGGAGAAACAAAGGATTTAAGTATTAGTTGAGGATCTATCTTTTTCAGTTCTTCTCGAAGAAGTCTTTCTGCTCCAATGAAGTTTGACCCTCTGTCGCAATGAATATGTCGTGGTTGACCTCTTCTATTTATAAAGTTTTTAAGACATAGGATAAAGCTGTCAGCATCTATTTTATAGGCCATTTCCATATGTACTGCTCTGGTTGTTAGACATGAAAAAAGTGCACCCCATCGCTTTTCGACTCTTCTTCCCACCATAAAATTTATTGGACCAAAGTAGTCTACAGCTGTAAACGTAAAAGGAGCCGTATACACTGTCAATCGACACTCAGGAAGTGGAGACATCTCAGGAACATTTGGTAATGCAAGACGTAGTTTACAAATTGGATAATTACTTCTTATATTTAAAAGACTTCTTCGTAATTTCGGAACATAATATTTTTGTCTAATTTCATTCACTACTGTTTCATGATTTTGATGTTGATATGCTATATGATAGTTTCTTAAGATAAGATATGTTAAATGACTCTCACGTGGTAGTATTATAGGTCGTTTAGTATCAAATTTAATACATTTAACAATATCGATCCGTCCTCGAACTCGAAGAATATTTTCGGAGTCCAAATATGGTGACAATTTATAAATACTGCTTGATTTATTTACGGTAGGTTCTAATCCATTAGTTTCTTTTCCTTTTTGAAGTTGCTTTATTTCTTCAGAATAAAACATATTTTGCACTGTACGGATTAGAGCATATTCAGCACGCTTAATTTCCTCGGATGTTAGAATTCCACTTGGTTTAGTCTTACTTTTTATTTTAGCCATCATAAGATTAACAAATCTAATAACAGTTCCCATTGTATGCAATAACTTCATATAAGTACTAAATTTTTGGATATTTATTAGTGCTATATTATCTTCATGAATATTAAAAACATCTTCTTTTGAGTTATTTACAGTGTCCGCATCAGCTGGCCAAAATGTTTCACTTTCATATAGGAAGTCTGGTCCTGTAAACCAAGAGCTTGTTCCTTTTAATATATGTGGTTTAGACCATTTAGTGGCCTCGTCCGCAATATTTAGTTTAGTGGGTACATAACGCCAATTAGATACTACTAAATTTTCTTGAATTTCTGCTACACGATATGCAACGGATTTTCCCAATTTTCTTGGATCTTCATTCCGTATCCAACTTAAGACCGTAATAGAGTCAGACCAATAAGTGGTTTTGCATATGGAAACTGATAAATGGTTACATATATTGGTTGCAAATCTGGTACCAATAAGTGCAGCGTCAAGTTCCAACCTAGGTATTGTTTGCATCTTGATTGGTGCTACGCGTGTATTAGCTCCAATTAGTACACATTCGATGGCACCTATCTTCTCCATTCTTAAATAAGCCACGCAAGCCATTGCATTGTTGCTAGCGTCAACAAATATATGAAGTTGGACCGTGAGCCCGTCCCAAGTAAAAAAAGAGCTGAGGTAGCACCTTGGTATAGCAAGACCTTCAACGTCTGGCAAGTATTTTAGCCACAACAACCACTTTTCGAACTGTTCTTTGGTTACTGGATCATCCCAGTCGATTTTGCTTCTCCATATTTCTTGCAAGAGGATTTTCACATATATTAAAAAATGTGCGATAAGTCCTAAAGGATCATAAACTGACATTAATATTCTTAAGACTTCTCGTTTGGTTGGTCTCCTCTTGCCGCTCAGTACTTCAATGTTTCCTTTGTTGAAGCGAAGTGAATATGTAAAACAATCTAACTTTAAATTCCACCACATCTCTAAAACCTTTTCAGTGGTTTCTTCAGATTCTATATTCATATTTATTTTAGTAGGAGTTTCAGATGATGAATTCATTATCTGCATGAACTGTTCAGAATTAGAACGCCAGTTCCGAATTTCAAAATTGCCATTAGAATGTATAAATTTTACTTCCTCAGCAATATTAAGGGCTTCTTGCAGAGTGTCAGCTATGTCTAATAAATCATCGACGTAATGATTTTCTATGATAGACTTAACAGCTCTTAGATACTGATCAATAAATTTTCGAGCATTAAAATTTTTCACAAATTGTGCACAACTTGGAGAACATGTTGCTCCAAAAGTATGACAGTCATGATGTAGGTATCTAAAGGTTCACTTTTCTTATTTCGCCAGTAGAAACGCTGGGCATGTTGATCTTCGCTTCTAATTCCTACACGAAGGAACATTTCCTTAATATCAGCACTAAATCCTATTTTTCGTTCACGAAATCGGAAGAGTATTCCCATTAATGAACCTAGCTGATCATCGCCTTTCAAAAGCATGGAATTGAGAGCTTTGAATTCTGCTTGACTATCGGTCATGATGAGAATCTCTTGTCTATGATAGTTTCTCTTGATGTTAAACTCCAGTTCTTCTTGATGGCGTGAATTTCCACCTGGAAGATGCTTAGGTATTTTCCCAAGCTTTTGGAGTGCTTGGTTCTCGGCCCATATACTCCTATTCCAGTTCCTTCTATGGTTTTGGAACCGTCTATATACCACTGAATAGCACGTCTTTCGGTTGCAAGCGCAATAAATTCTTGGCTCCATTCTTTCTTGCAGCCCAGCTCTGTGGTTATGAAGTTTCTCACAAAACTGTACTTCTATAGCATTTCATTCTGGGGCATGTCCCAGGTATCTTTTGTCCTGAAGTAAGTAGACTTTCGTCTCATTACTTCATTCCTGATTATTCTATATCGTGTGCCTTCTGCCACATTCTCTATCATCAAATGTAGAGGGGTAAGGTTTAAGATCGCGTCCATTGCGGCCATAGGACAGGTTCTCATTGTACCAGTAATGCAAACACAGGCTAGTCTGTACTTTTGAGATATTAGCTCTCGTAGTAGCTAAACTAGTTCTGTTACTCCATGCTATATCCCCGTAAGTAATAATTGGTCTCACTACTGCAGTATACATCCATCGCAGTAAGTTTGGATTACATCCCCATCGTTTACCTGCAATGTTTCTGCATACCATTAGGGCTTTTGTGGCCTTATTTACTACTTCCTTCTCATGAGTCTTCCAGAGAAGTTTGTTGTCTAGGGTTAAGCCTAGATATTTGACTTTATTTTTCCATTCTATATCTATCCCGTCTAATTTAACGGTTTTGAGATTACGTTTTCTTTTTCCTGAAAAGGCTACTAGTGTTGTTTTTGTAGGGTTTATACTAAGTCCCACTACACGGCACCATCTTTTGATATATTCTAGTCCTTGTTGGACTTTATCACACAGGATATTACTAAACTTGCCACTAGCAAATATGACTATGTCGCCGGCATAACTTTGACAGGGCGTCCTAAGGTCAGTCAACCTGCATAGAAGTTCGTCTATGGTTAGGCTCTACATTAGTGGGGATAGAACTCCTCCTTGTGGACATCCTCTGATTGTGCAGATGGAGATGGTGTCCTGCCATATCTGTGTCTCTGCAGTTCTCGTAGATAACAACTGAGCCATCCATCTGGATGTGATGTTATCTACTCCTCTGTATGCAAGTGCTCTTTTTACAGATTCGTGTGACGTGTTGTCGAACGCTCCTTCTATGTCTAGGAGGGCACAAACGACCGTTTCTTTGTTTGTACGACCCACTTACGAAAACTTACAAATAAAAAAAATATTTTAGGTTATTAAGACAAAATAACTAATTTTAAAATAATTTATGATTTTTAATAATTTTTAAAATAAAAGAAAAAAAGATTTAATTTAAAAAAGTCCCCATCCGAGGCTCGAACTTCGGTTTCTCGCTTAGAAGGCAGATACTCTCACCACCTACCCACCGACAGATTTGAGAAATTTTTTTAAAGCTCGTTATTGAATTGAATTCATAGAGTTTTATTAAAATTAACAAATTATTTATAATTATAATAAAAATAGAAATGCTATTATTTATCGATTCTACACAAAAATAAATCATTTTCATGTATATTAAAATTTAATAACTAAAAAATATACTGACAATTAGTTTGACATAATTGTCACATTTAAAATTTGAAAAATAATAGTCGGCGGGTGACCAAAATATGAACTGTGATTGGTGGATTTCATATTTTTACAGTGTATTTACTACCAAGAATAGTAATAGTATACTTTTTTTACTAGTGCGTAAACTAAAACTCTTTACGCACTAGTGACATAGCAACAAAATATAACGTTTTATTTCATATTACTATTTTTATTCTATCTCCTTTTAAGACAAATAAGTAAATTATATTTGTTTATAACTATTAAGTGTGCAACAAATTCGCCTACGGCTCGTACGACAACATTCACATTCGGCTACTAAGAGTTTGTCATAAATTAAAGTTGTGAAAACAAGTTATTTTGGCTCAGTGCACTTAAAGGCACATATCAGTATTATTTACGGCCGCATGAAGAACACCTGGCTCTTAATTTGTTGGTTCTTTATCTAATCTTAATGTTTATCCACAAGTAAATAAAATATTATTTGAAACCCAAAATAATGAAGAAAAGAAACCATTCAATACTGCTTATTATTACGATAAACTTTTAATTTCTGGTAAATATTCCACAGTTTTTCGACATGCGAGCTATATGGCGACATTTTTCAGAGCATAAACAGCCAATCAATCAAATATATCACGAAATATTCAATGCCAACAAACGACAAAATCAGTTATTAATCGAGCAAGAAAAATATTTCAGCTTACTCATCAATCTCACTAAAAGCCCGTCTTGTTCTTGCCTCTGCTTATGCTTCACTGCCAAATTAATCCATAATGTATAAATCTCAATTCTGTAGGCACATAAATGCTTTACATGAAAATACGGCCTGGTTGAGAGTCTCAACGTCCCAGGAGATGCAGCCCTAGCGGCTGATACGATAGCTACATACCTTGTTCTCTGACATTAATTTGACAAAGCAACAGCTTTGATGGATTCTGGAATAGATCAACAGGTCGAACGAGGGTGACAATGAAACAGAGCTTTCAAAATTATTTTTGAATTATGAGTATTAGGTATTTGTTTTGTTGCTCTTTAACCACTTAATGTACACATTTATTTTAATTTTTTCGCCAAAACATGATCGGATTTTTTAACGTAAAAATTTAGTATTTATACTTATTAGAACACGCTCGCATCTGAAACGAGCGTAAAAAAAATTGTGAGTAAATATAATGGTCGCTTGTGTCCCAGTAGAGCACGTACCTAATTGCTATACTCTGTTTTTAAACTGGGAGGAGCGAATTGAAAAGACGCATTTACACAGGAAAAAGTAACTAGATTTGTTACTAAGAGCGAGTTTAGAAATAAAGTCGTGTTAAAAATTTATGAAATAGTTATCTTTATCGGCCTTAGTCGGTGAACGGCCAATGAGCGGTTAAGAAACGAATAAATGTCATAGAAGTAAATTTTTTATTGGTTCCAGACGACGCACACTGGGGCAACAAGCCCTCAAATTTGGCAATAAATAAAAAAATTAAATAGCATATACACTCTACCTGATATTTTTTTCTGATATATTACTGTCCACTACATAATAAAACGAACAAGTGCGATCTTCTGTCTCACGCGTTTCATCGCCACCTTCAATCGAAGTTACTTATCTGAGGCGAGTATATATTCATTCGTTATTTCGTAGTTTTTAACTTGTTTTTGTGCTGTGTTTAGGCTGTATTTTGATTTTTTTTTTTTTTTCAAATTTCCGCCATGGAGCCTTTAAGTTCAGCTATGTATTATTATTATTTTAATAAGTAAAAAGTTGTAGAAAAATAAAAGTAATCTTATAATAATTGGGGTTAAGTAAAATGAAGGTTAAACGTTAAAATTTTAAAATATTCTTAAATACATGAAGGCTATTTGTTGTGTTCCAAAGCAGTCCAAGCTTTAAATTTCACCTTTTTAATGAATATTGTTTGTATTTTTCGAAATCGTTTAGTTTCTGTTCACTTATTTGCACTTTTCTTCATTATTTGTGTTTTTTCAAAGTATATAAATATATGGCGGGACGATCATCAAAAACGAATTCGGTTTTTTTAATATATTTCGTTTATTAGTAAATCGATTTTATTGTCCTTAGGCTCATTTTATAGGCAACTAAATATGCTCCCAGACAGAAATAACAAAATGCTAGAAATGTAAATTTTAAGATGGCCGACCTAATTGAAGGAAAAAAACGAGCCTAAAAGTAACCCATTTTATGCTCGTTTTGCGTAATATTTATAAATTAAATATAAAATCTAATAACAAAAGTTAAATATATAACCTATTTTATTTATTTTAAGACCTCTTCGAGCACGATTGGTCCATTCAATCGTAAGATATAGACAATCAAAGTTCTCTGGTTTTTATGTTTTCATAGAAGCCTATAATAACACATTATTATGCTTCGCAACGCTGCTATTTTAGTTTTTGACCGATTTGGACTCAATGGATCTGATTTAGTAGGTATGTAAATATACTCTCCGACCACTGTTTTTATCGAGAAAGAAACTTCTTAATATCATGAGAAGTTCTGGAAATAATGAAATTAATAGAATTTGCTCACAACAACAATACTTTGTTGAAAAGTACCCACGGTCAATATGCTCCGACATTGCACAAATACTTTATACATGGGCCTGAAATAATATCTTCTGCTTTGTTGCCTAGAGACCAATTAACATAGAAAACTAATGAGGACGTCTTTAATTCGTTTTTACTTAGTTTCGACCTTGTAATCACGAGCAAACGAAAATTAAAAAAGAAAGAACCTACAGCACTTTCCTAAAGAAGCAGCAGATTTGTTTAAATCTGGACTCGTCCAGCTTCACAGCCATGGTATATTCATGACACTGATGATGACCCGTGGAGATGATGAAGTAAATGTCTTATCACATTCTAAAGAGAATGAAATTTGATTACAATTATCATCTTTTCTAAATGAAATTATTATAATATTACATTTTTATTATCTGTATCTTTAACGTGTGGAGAGTGGATTACCCCCACGGCACTTAGGCCTCATTAGGCTCATGACATTTTTATTATAATATGTTAGTATTACAAAAGAAAATACATAGAGGGCTTATAAAGTGTTTATTTGCTAAAAAAAGCAAAAAAATAGAAAGATATTAAGAATAGAATATACATTTTTATTATATTATATTCTTAATAACTTTCCATTTTTTTAGCAAACAAACACTTTATAAGCCCTCTATGTATTCTCATTTGTAATACTAACACCTCTACAAAGCAATATTTAACATACAAATTCATAAAGAAAGTCTGTGATTTATTGCCAACTTTGATGGCTTGTTGCCCCAGTGTGCGACGGTCGCAAATTTCATATTATTGTGATCTGAAATGTGTGTCTAAAACGAAATGACTCTGTCAAATAAAATTCAATATGGTTGTTGATTAATGTCAGAAATACATTTTTCTTGCTTTTAAAATCGACTTTTTGAGAATAACTATGATTTTTTTAAAATGGATATTAAATATTTAAGAAAATTGTTAATAGAATATCCAGATGTAGCCAGGTTAGTATAAAATATAAAAATCTGTTCTGTTAACATTTTTAAGGATATATTTTAGACCAGAGCATACTGGCGCATTCGTTTGCAAAATGGTTTTAATTCGTAATTTCTTTTTTAAAATGTTCGGAAGGCTTTCCTGATTATAAAATTGTAAGATGACACTCGATATCTGTTGATGTTATTGTTTAAACAACGAAAAATTAATTAAGCCAGAAAAAATGCATTTTTTGCAATGAATTAATTTTTTTTATATTGTTTAGGATATTTCG
Source organism: Psylliodes chrysocephalus (assembly GCA_927349885.1). Lineage (NCBI taxonomy): Eukaryota > Metazoa > Arthropoda > Insecta > Coleoptera > Chrysomelidae > Psylliodes > Psylliodes chrysocephalus. The sequence continues at coordinate 64,502,961 of OV651814.1, forward strand.
AAATTGACGAAAATTCTAATTTTCTTGAATTAAATAATATACCTTAAAATTTAAAATGCTATAATTTAAAATTTTTCACCGAATATTCAAACTATAATAAATAAAATAACCTAAATAAATTTTCAAAATTTTGTTTGTTATATTGTTTTTTTACGTTATAACAATATTCTTTCTACGCGCGTGTACTTTTAGAGAGAAGTACTTCTATCTCACTTCCAACTCAATGTATAAGATGGGTAAGAGAAAGCCCAATGACGCGCTAAATCAATTTTTTGCTGTTTTTCAGCGGTAATAAGTTTAAAAAAATTATTATTAACATTTTTCATAACACTTAGTTATATTTGCCGATTAATAGTTTTGTATCATGTGATTTTTTTAACTTTTTTAGATACTTTCGATAACTTTTTATTCATTGAAGTTAATAGAAATGTTCCATCCACAAAAAAAAATCATTGCCAAGAGCTGTCTAAGAAATACATTTTTCTCACTTTTTTTCCAATAAGATAAAAGCAGACAAACATACCATTCCGTAATTCAAGGGAAATTTCTATCTGTTACGATGAGCATAGTTGACTCACCTGGTTTTTATTTTAAAACAGAGTACGCAATATATATGTATTCAATTTTTTCTATGGTTCTTAATTCTTTTCCACTATGATTATTTAATGGTAATATTCATTTATTAAGAAAATTTTTACATAAAATTATAGTTTGTACATCTAACTAGTTTTTACATGAAATTGATTTTGGCAACATTCAATTAAACATCCGCATAATGCCACACACACGTCATGTTTAGTTTTTGACACGAACAAGCTTTCGTTGCACATTTTTTTTTACAGTTGCACGGTTTTGCTAAGTCTTCAGGTAATGGCGGTTTTGTTAAATACAATGGCTTTATTTGGTTATCACAGAAAACATAACGAAAACCAGAGAAATCTAAAGATCACGACAAGTGCATTTGGCCTTTTTATCGTATTGAAAAAAAAAAGGTTGAAGATTTTACTTTTCAGGCAGTATCTGACAATAATTTTTTCATGAATAAAAATAAATGTTAAACGTAAATGTTTCTGTTAACTTTAATAAATAAAAAAGTTATCAAAAGTATCTAAAAAAGAAAAAAAAATCACATGATACAAAACTATTAATCGGCAAATATAACAAAGTGTTATGAAAAGTGTTAATAATAATTTTTTTAAACTTATTACCTCTGAAAAGCAGTAAAAAATTGATTTAGCGCGTCATCGGGCTTAGATAGATAGAAGTACTTCTCTCTAAAAGTACACGCGCGTAGGAAGCATATTGTTATAACGTAAAAAAAAAAACAACAACGAACAAAATTTTGAAAATTTATTTAGGTTATTTTGTTTATTATAGTTTGGATATTCGGTAAAAATTTTAAAATTATAGCATTTTAAATTTTAAAGTATATTATTTAATTCAAGAAAATTAGAATTTTCGTCAATTTTGGATTTTAAAACATTCATAACAATTAAAGGGTTAAAGATACGATGATGGGCGTAAGGACTTTTTTTATTTAAAATATCCTAAAGAATATAAAAAAAATTTATTCATTGCAAAAAATGCATTTTTTCTGACTTAATTAATTTTTCGTTGTTTAAACAATAACATCAACAGATATCGAGTGTCATCTTATACTTTTATAATCAGAAAAGCCTTCCGGACATTTTAAAAAAAAATTACATATTTTGCAAACGAATGCGCCACTATGCCCTGCACTATTTGTTATAGGTATAAAAAGTAAAAGTTAATCGGTGAATGACAAGTGGATCACACAGTAACTGAAGAGATTCCTATGAGTTATGTAAATATTATGGCTTATTTAGTATTAACCCATGGTTAATACGCTAAAGGACAAATACAGGCATTTAAAAGTTTACAGGCCTATGAGTCAGAATTTGTTTTGAAAACTAGAACCAACATTTTCATAACACTACATTCAACATATATTTTTTAATTTAAAGTGAACTGTTCATACATACCTATGTATTAATTTTAAGTATTTTTAAAATATTTTTTGTGAAAGTAATGTGTCATTGTGCTAAATTAAGATTATTCCTAAAGTAGTAGATGGTGTTTTAAATGTTATAACAATTTTGTATATGGTTTTATTCTAATAAATAAAATTTACTTAAAAATTTAGTTACTTTTAATCATTTTGGTTAGAAATTAAGGAGGTCCTTTCGCCACCCCCTTTCGCCACCCCCTTTCGCCACCCCTTTCGCCACCAATGTTAAATAAAAAATATTAGATTATGAGTAAAATTAATTTTGTTTTCTTATAGTTGAAGTCCTTATTTATATAATAGTGAATTTTTAACTATACCTTACCGTGCATTTTTTACTTTCCTATCTGTATACAGATATAAGGAAAGTATAGGAATCAT
>OV651814.1:67348367-67468742 GCA_927349885.1 Psylliodes chrysocephalus
AAAACGAGTGAATAAATCATTGATTGGGTCTCATAAAATACTACTATACAACAAACCATTTGACAATATAAGCAGTGGTATATTTTTCTGTATTCTATATAAATGCTCATTTTGCGCGGGAGGAATTATTGCTACGTGCGTGCCATTCACACAACCTACAATTCCATCAAACCAAATTTAAATTATAGGTAGGTACACATCTAATATTTCAACTTGTCGAATGCTTCTAGATACTGACGCCTGGCTGAATCCTCCTGCCATGAAACGGAGTGCTGCTAATAGCTAAAATACGAGAAATTTCAAAATTAATATTATTTTATTTCATTCAAATTATTAAAATCTGAGTACTCACTTTTCTCCTTACAGTCAATGCAGTGTTTCTTTGTGGATTCGGCACTAACCCAGGCAGCACACTGACGTTACAGAGACGTCATTTTTTGGTGATAATTAGTCCCTGACGTCACATCACCTAAAAATGACGTTTCAAAGACGTCATAAATGTAACGTCAGTATCACGTCATTATTTTACGTCATATATACGTCACAGTATGGTCATAATTTTTAACTCGAATAAAAGTGTTAACAAACTTGGTGATTTTATTTTTTCGGAGTGATAAAAAACAGTTTTTTGTCACCCTTTAAGAGAAAATAGTATATTTTTTTATTAAGTTTGCTGATCGCCAATTGGGTGCCAGCTAACTAAGAGAAAGCAAAGAATAGAAGAGAAGAAAAAGTTGGGTTATGGTTTACTTTTGATTCGGATTTGCGCCGATTCGGTAGTGTTCAACAAAAAACCCACGCTATCTTTCCCGCCTCTCGCCTTCGCTTTATAATCGTGAATCGTTACATAGTAGTGCCGCCATTAGTGCTCATAGTGCCAGCGTCTCGTTTCTTGACTCAGTTTGGAAGGTGGACGACAAAGTTTTGCGGGCCTTTCGTTGTGTTTTTAGTGTTATTAGGTGATATATTCCTCTTATTATTTATTTTAGAGCATTCAAATTCTTATATTTTAGTCATGTACTTAGTCATTCAATTTTCCGATGAATGCCGGGGTGGCCTAGCATTAATTCATCGTAAATGGTTGACACCATTCACGTAAAAGAGTTTATTGGCCGCCCTACAAGGAATTAAATACTTCTAACAAATCGCTTAAAAATGGGGAGGAAGTAAATGAGTCTTGGAGTTTGTATGGTGTTAAGCGAATTTTTTATGAAACTGGTAAGTTGCTCTAAAAGATATAAGCTTCATACCACCTTCTTACTCACTAGGGCGAATTTCGCGGATTTTTGACATAATGTGTCAAATCACGATACACAAACAACGGTATGCCGGTACGCATGTAGCAGTCTATCTCTCTCCCACAACGTGACGTCACCTTGGATTCAGAATTTTAAATCTTTAATGTAAAATACGTATGGAGAAGTACAATTTCGGTCACGATAATTTTATTTAAGTTTTTAATAGATAGTGTCATATCTACGGTAATAAAGTATAATAATTGCTATTTGCAAATACAATTTGTGTGTGTTTATTTAATGTTTATACCTATCAGGCATGTGCTAAAGGCGGATCGCGGGAAGAATATTCTGGGATAGCTCGACAAAAATCTAATTTTTAAGTTAAATTGTATTTAAAAGGATCTATAAAATATATAATTTTCATTGTTTAATAGAAAAAAAAAATACATTTCATTGTAATCAAATAAATTGTTTTTTAAGTTAACTGGTGATATTATTTATAACTATTATATTATGGAAACTGGAAAGTAGATTCCTATTCATACGCGTGTGATGATAATAAGGGCACTTTCCATAAAAAGTGTGATATGTGTCCCTTTCCTAAGTGGTCGTAAATAGGAGCTTGTCTTAAAACACCTACCTATCTCATTTATCATTTTTTAAATTAACGGTATCTAATAAGGTTCTAACTTACCATTTTTGAAATTAATTTTATCTTCCCGCCGACAAGCATGTATCCACTGCTTCGCCAAATCTTCATTTTTTGGAAATCCAAAGTATTTTATGCCCGTTCTTTGTGTTTTTCTGTTATTATTTTTACATGTCGCCACTGCACAGCTCGGCATTTTTCTTAAAATGTATGCTACTTTTAAATTGATATATTTACAAATTAAACGTACGTTGTAATAGTTAACACATAAACAACAAACACAAAGACTCACTACCCGATATTATACAAAAATCGAACAAAATTCTAACAACAACCATTTAAATTTAAATGTGACATTTATGTTTTGAATCCATAGTGACGTCATGCGCAGAGACGGTCGAATTTGAGTTTACAAATCAGCATACCGTTGTTTGTGTATCGTGTGTCAAATTCAGAATATTTTTAAATATGGATTTGACACATTATGTCAAAAATCCGCGAATTTCGCATAGGCACAGGATAAAGAACGACTTTCTTCTGTGGCCTAAGTGAGTATGAAGCTTAAGCCTTTAGTCAGCCTGTTTTAAGCTCTAATATAATATATAGACATTAACATAAAAGATAAATTAAATACATTTCAATGTACCTGTTTATACAGAATAACAAGCATAAAAGTAACATAAACATAGTGAAGAAAAATAAAATCCAGCCTAAATGTATGTCGATAATATAATTATTGTACATTTGCCTTTAAAAAGTGAGGTTAAGCTATTTTCCTAACTTTCGAACTTCTAAAATTCTTTCCACATTTTTTGATCAATAATAATTGATAGAGTTAGCAGAGGAATTTTAGAAACAGCTACCATATATTGGGGTATATTCTGTAACAATTCCTTTATATTTAACGGCCTTTAAAAATATTTTCTTCTTTACTTCTGTCATTATTTAAACGGATCTTTAAAATACATTAGAGGACTATCTTAAAGAAATCTGTTTAAATAATGACAGAAGTAAATTAACGAATACGAACATATTTTTAAAGGCCGTTAAATATAAAGGAATTGTTACAGAATAGACCCCATAATGTCTTTTCTCTTTTTCATTTATAATTTGTCAAAAAATCTTATGCTTATGATTAAACTTTCTGTATAAATGGTTTTGCTTTAAAATCCTTAAATTTGTATTTATGTTGAGCTTAAAACAAAATCAGGCTGACTATAAATGTACTTTTAGTTTGATACTTTCGTAGTTTAATACTGATATAAAAATAATAAAATTGGAGAATACAGTATAACCAACTGGATATCAACAATCAAAATTTTTTAGTAAATTCAATGAAAAATGTAGCGATAATTACCTACTACTTATAAAATATGTATTCTTAATTAATTAAGGTACTTACCTAAGAAAACATTTTTAATCTTCTTTAGAACCATTACAATATCAACCAAAAGTGGCTACTACAACTAGTTCCAATAATAAGACAAATCCCTACACATCAAGAATCAAAAACGTTGAAGTAGAACACTAACAAAATATTGTTTTTATGTAATACTTATTTTGTCAAGTTTACAGTGGACAGTAGACAGTACATTAATTTCCCATAACATTTCTAATTTAATATCAGTACCTACAATTTAAGTATTAATACTATATTGTTAGTCTTATTTTAAAATCATTTTATTATGACAAGAATATTGTTCTGTAAAAGTTTATAATTTGTTGTAATATTAGATATGTAAAATTTACAGCTGTTTGTGTAAAATTAACAAAGTATAATTTAGTTGAAGATAAAAATATACTATAAATGTTATAATTTTTTTTATTCTAACTATAAAATTGTTGTCAATGGGTGACAGAAATTTTATATATCAATTAAAGAAAATTACATTTGTTAATATTCTATGTGCAGGACAAAATTATTATGATTAATTTAATAATGTGGGCTTTATTATATCATTCCAACAACTTACTACCAATGAAAAATTAACTCTTATATTAACGGGTTTTAACAATGTTTATAATATTTATGTTAAATGAATAAAAAGTATTCTTTAAAACCTTAACAAAACTATGTTGTGAATGTAGTATATTTAATTCTTTGAATGAACAAAAAGTTCTTGCATTTTTTTTTAAATGAATGTAATTTTTTTAGATGATTTGGAAAAGGGGAGAAGAAAATTAAAACAGGCAGAAAATTCAAGTGACCTAAATTCAGAATTTGATGAGGAAGCACCCAGAAAAAGAGTGCGAGCAAAAAAAAATTTGTAGTAGCAGCGAGGATGAGAGTAATAAAGAAAGTGCATTGGAAAGGCCTCCAAAAATTTTAAAGAAAAATATATTAAAGAAATGTAACGGTAATAAAATTTTATGTTTTACATACCTTTAGTAATTACTGCAATCACATACATTTTGAATTTTTAAATGTTATTTTCAAGGAAAAATTTTTCAGGGTAAACAAAATTATCGCTGTCATGTCTTGTGTGATTTTTAAATAGAAATTATTTTGTTTTTAACCATTTTGCTCAGGATAGTGCTTGGCACAGGTGCCGTTTGATAAAATATACAATGTTCTTAAATTCCATTACCAAATGACAGCCGAAATTTGCATCCCATTTTTTTCAGAAGTCATGTTTAGTTTTAATGATTTTTTATAAAAATTTATAATAAAAGCTGTTATTATTTATTAGTAATATTATTTCCTATAATCCCTACAGAGCCACCGTATTAGTAACGTCACAGTAACGTCACAAATTGACGTCACATCAACTCTACAAATTGACGTTACAGTAACGTCACCAATTGACGTCACTGTAACGGCATAAATTAACGTCAGAATAACGTCACAAATTGACGTCACAGTAACGGTACAAATTGACGTCACAGTAACGTCACAAATTGACGTTACAGTAACGTCACAAAATGACGTCACTGTGCCGTGACATAATGACGTGAGCTGGACGTCATTTTGACGTCAGACCTTTGGTGAAAAATGACGTAACTCATGACCAATAAATGACGTCTCTGTAACGTCAGTGTGTTGCCTGGGAAGGTTTCAATGAGAGCAGCTAAGTTAGTCACATCATCCTTTCGCAAACGAAATAGTTTGATAAATTGATTATCTGAAAGTTCGAAAGCATTCTCCGGGTTATAGTAGCATCGGATCTCGCGATTTTCAGCATCTTTGATGTTTTGCATATTTTGATATACAGTGTCTTAAAGATAAAAGGTCTTTACAAAAACATACCACATATTCCTTAGACCCAAATAAGTCGATTTAAGTAAAATTACCTTAGTACAAAGTTGCTTCGTTTGGGCTCCAGAGGGCCTTGAAGTTACAATTTTTAAATCGCTTTTCCCATATAAATTTAAAACGGCATATGCGATTTTACTAAAATTTGGTATATTGGTAGAGTTTTATCTGGTAAAAAAAATGGTATTAAAATTTTGTCCGATAATAATACATAAGCGTAGAACTTGATTTTTTAAATAATTGCACCTTTAAAAATTCTACGCCAATGGAAGAAAAGGAGTTTGAGTATGAAATTTAGATTGATAAGACTCGATTACTCTCATGGTTTTGACGAAATTTGCATTTTAGTAATTTTAGAACATGAACAATAATTATTAAAATACAAACTTTGTTAAAACTATGAGAGTAAAACGAGTGTTATCAAGGGTACTTTTTTGTAGTAAATGAGTACCCAATCCAAATTTCATACTCAAACCCCTTATTTGCCATTAGCGTAGAATTTTTAAAGATGCAATTATTTAAAAAATCAAGTTCTACGCCTATGTATTATTATCGGACAAAATTTTATACGATGAAAAACATAAAAATGTACTTTTTTCATATCTTCTTCAACACCTCTAATCGAGACTTTTAACAAAAATACTCGATTCTTGCCATGTACTATTTTTTGAGTAGTTTCATCTAAATAAAAATATTGTCAAGTTTTAACACCTAATCTCTTGTTAACGATTGAAAGTGTTCTATCTGACTCAATAATTAAAAAAACAAATGCGTGGTTTATTAATATGGCTGTACAATATACCAATGCAGAATATAGGTACCGATATGTTACTGATATTAGGATTTTGTGAAGGAAATGCTCGAGAGAGTGTCAGGGTGTACTCTGCTGCTGTTGAGAGACGTCTTCGGGAGACCGGTTCCTTTGCTCCCAACACTGCTGATAATGGAAGAGAACGTTTTGTAAGGATTCCTGAAGTTGAAGAAGACATTTTAGAACGTGTTGAAGAAGATCCAGAATTAAGCACCAGACAAATTGGAAGGGAACTAGGAGTAAGTAAAGATGTCGTTCATAAAGTGCTTAGAGAATAATTGCTATATCCATACCATAAGAAGCCAGTACAAGAATTATTAGTCCATGATCCTCAAATTCGTTTGGGTTTTTGTCGATTTGTTAATATACAAAGAGAAAGAGATCCAAACTTTGTAAAGAAGGTTCTCTTTACCGATGAAGCGGGTTTTACAAGAAGAGGTATAACTAATACCCGTAATGAACATCTTTATTCTGTTGAAAATCCGCATGCAATAAAGGTAAACCATTTTAAGCACGAATTCAAAATTAATGTGTGGGCTGGAATAATTGGTAATTTCATTGTTGGTCCTATCATACTTCCACGAAGATTAACTGGAGAAAATTATTTGGATTTTCTACAAAATACGTTGCCAGAATTGTTAGAAGATTTACCTCTCTAACTTCAGAGAGATATGTGGTTTATGCAAGATGGAGCTCCAACACATTTTTCTTTAAACGTTTGAAACCACTTGAATGAAGAATATCCACACAAATGGATAGGCAGAGGTAATGACGCACCTGTAAACTGGCCACCACGTTCCCCAGACATAACACCGATGGATTACTTCTTACGGGGACATCTGAAATTCACAGTTTACAGGGAACCTGTAGAAAATGAGGAACAACTCTGGCAACGTATTCAAGATGTAATAAACAATCTTAGAGGTGATGAAGAAGTTATGGAAAGGATACATTTTAATTTTCTTCGACGTATAAATCTTTGTATGCGTGAAAATGGTGAACATTTTAAACAATTTTTGTAAAATCTCTATTTTGATTATGTTGTAAATAAATATTTTTGTGAAACCTATACACTCTAAATTATTAAAACAGAAATTTAGCGAAAACCATGAGAGTAATCGAGTCTTATCAGGAGTACCTTTTTTAAAGTAAATGAGTTGCGCAATCTAAATTTCATACTCAAACTCCTTTTTTTCCATTGGCGTAGAATTTTTAAAGGTACAATTATTTAAAAAATCAAGTTCTACGCCTATGTATTATTATCGGACAAAATTTTAATACCATTTTTTTTTGCCACATAAAACTCTACCCATATACCAAATTTCAGCAAAATCGCATATGCCGTTTTAAATTTATATGGGAAAAACGATTTAAAAATTCTAACTTCAAGGCCCTCTGGAGCCCAAACGAAACAACTTTGTACTAAAGTAATTTTACTTAAATCGACTTATTTTAGTCTAAGGAATATATAGTATGTTTTTGTAAAAATTTTCTACAGACACCCTGTATACATATATATTAATATTTAAGTCCATATTTTAAGTGTTTGACTTGTCTATGTCCACAAATATGTCAAACTTGAAGTGCAAATAGCAAAACGCTGCTCATCTGTAACTTTTTTGAAATCCACATACTTTGATAATCAAAGTATGTGTTGAAAGCACATACTTTGATAATCAAAGTATGTGTTGAAAGCGCTCTACGTTTTTCAAATGGGCACGGCACAACATGTAGAGAATACCAAAACGTTCGTGCTATACGCTTTTGTGAGTTGTTTGTCGCGTTTCTAGAAAGACGCGCTAAACGCTTTGAAAAATGTTGGTTAGGTTAGAGACTAAGCCCCCGTCGGCTGCCGTAGCAAACACTCAACCTCGGACGCCCTCGTTTTCCATAAAAACGAGATTGAGGAAGCTTTCTACAATAGAGAACACCTGCTGGCAATCTGTTTTGTCTTCGAGAACTTTCTAAGCCATCGATACTTTTCTGTTAGAGTGGAGACTGTGGAGTCCTCCAATAAAATCATGGAGTCTGTTTTTAGTGTAACGATATTTACGATTGCCATTAATAATAAATAAATAATAAATGTTTTCAGGTTTAGCTTTAGTCTGTTTTTCATGTGACTCTAAACACAAAGACAATAGTAGTTGCAGAGATTCTTTCATGGAAATACTAGAACCTTATGACGAACTTCCTAAGATGGTACATTGTAGGGATGGTACCAAAAATGAGAAAGCTGTATGTTTAAAGATAAAGTATATGAAAGGTAAATAAAATTCCCTATCCAATATTTTAACCAAAAACCAATAATTTTTATGTAGATATATTATATTGGCACTACCAAAACATTTTGTGAATTTTCTCCATTTCTATATTCTATTTCCTTTATTTATTTTGTTGTTCCAAGTACTGCAAAACGTGGCATGTCTTTATTTTGAGGATTACGAGTGCTACTCTATTTTATATAGAGGGTGTCACTATATTCGACAGACAACGCTCTACTCCAGAGAGCTCTCGGTAATGGGGCATGTTCAAAAATTTTGAATTTTTTTTATGAATAATAAAATAAAGCTACATTTTTTTTATCTATTCATTTGCCAGAGTTATGAATTTTTTAAAATTTATGACGTCACCGGGAATAGACCAATAGGAGCTAGTGCCGCAACATTTGTACTCCTTCTTACTTTTAGACTTCTAAAACATCGTTAAACAAATATCTTTTAAATATATAATATCAAATGTTTTTTGAAAGTATTATTTCTGTTTAAATTTTTACCATATTTAAAGTTTCATTGTTTTAAAAGTCACTTAATAATTTCGAAAATAGAAAAACGGCAGCATTGTATGTGTATGTGTCATCTGTCATAGTGTCAATCAATAATTTGTTTTGTATTTGTATTGTTTGGTTGTTTGTCAATCAAAAATTTATTTCGAATTTGAGTGTTTAATTTTGTACTTTTTATAAATATTACTACGAAAAAGTGTTTTGTTCCAGAATGTGATAATGATTCACATTCATCTTCAAAAATATTTATTAGTTTTCCTAGAAATTTGGAAAGAAGAAGATTATGGTGGACCACAGTAGGACATACGGAACAGCTAAATTATTTTGTTGTGAAGACCATTTTCAGGTTTGTTTCTACTATCTATTTTTTATCTACCATTGCACTAACGATGTTTTTTTAGATACCAGATGATTTTGAAAATTGGTCACATTTTAAATTGATGGATACGCCTTTACGTATTAAGAAGTGGGTAGTACCACGCAAATATCTGCAGAGTCCCTGTCATTCACCACACAAGAGCCAGCTCACTGATTCTGCCAAAAAAAAAAAAAAAATTGAAAACAAAAAAAAAATTTCTTCTAAAAAGTCGACTGGCAAAGAAAATTAACCTTCTACTAGCGGTGTTTCTCGTCAACTTTTTAATACACTGGATATTCAAGATATAGCAGCAATTTCTGCCAATTGTCCCCTTCAGGAAATTCAAAATGAGGCTACTGTAAATTCGGAGGTGTATAACCTAAAAACTCTTCTGGAAGAAAATCCAGAATCTCCTGAAAGTATTGAAGATAGTGAATTTATTCCTGATTCAAAAGAAACATCTTCAATCTCCGATTCAGAGGAACTTAATAGTAATGAGCAAGATCTTCAAAAACAATTAACTTTTAAAATAATTGAAAAACAACTGAAAGTATATTTAGGATTGCCCAACAGCGTTTTTAAAATCCTTAATGATATTTGTGAAAAGGAGAGTGTAGCTTATATACACCTTTTAATAACTCTAAGGAAAATAAAATTAGATGAATCTTATGTAGTGCTTTCCACTTGTTTTGGAACAAGTGTATCTTATATTCAAAGAGCTTTTACAGGCTCTATAGATAAAATCGCTAATTATTTTAACAATTTTATATTTTGGCCAACACTTCAACAAGTACAAATGAATTTGCCAATTTCATTTAGAGCAAGGTATGGGAAAATATGCAGTATTATCGATTGTTTTGAAATAGAAATCGAAAAGCCATCTAATCCTGTTATCCAGGCTAGTACATGGTCCAACTACAAACAGTGTAACACTGCAAAATTTCTCATATCTTGTACTTCATCTGGGTTTATTAATTTTATATCTTCATCATTTCCTGGAAGAATTAGTGATTAAGAAATAATAGAAAAATGTGGGTATTTAAACAATCTGGTTCCTGGATCCCATATAATGGCAGACAGGGGGTTTAAAAATATTCAGCCATTACTTGAAAACATCGGATACACTTTAGTAAGGCCACCTAGTGTATCACAGAATGAAAACAGTTCTCCAGAAGATGTACAATTAAGTAAAAGAATAGCATCTCTAAGAGTACATGTGGAAAGAGTTATAAGAAGGGTTAGGAAATTTTACATGTTAAAACCACATTCCTGTGTGAATTTTAAGCAAGTACATTTACTTAGTAACATCTGCATAATTGCTTGTGGTATTGTTAACTTACAAGAACCTATTTTATAAGTGTATATATTAATTTAATAAACTTTTTTTTTATGTTTGATTTTTAATTTACCTAATTATCGCATTTCAGAGATTATAATTATAAAATTTTAACTTTTCGAGCAAATCAAAACGGAATATGTACCTGTATATGCATAGATTTTTTTGGGACTAAAACTACCAAACCAAAGGCACCTATTTACAGCAGTTTAAAATGAATCATTTTAACAAAAACAGCCTATGTCACAGTGATAAATATTAAAAACAACCAAGTTCAGTTGAATGTGGTAGCAAAGTCTATATATTCCGATAAATCGGGTAACTACATGTGGTATCACTGGTGATAAATTTAAAAATATCACAATTCTTGCCACCTTTTTCAAAAAACCAGAAAGTGTGCCTTCTTATCAATCCTTTACGAAAATGACAACAGTGACAAATGTAAAAAAAAAAAATTAATGTTGCTATTCGTTATTACGATAGTAAAACATGTTTGCAGTTCCGTTTATTTTTTATGAAAATCTAAGTAAAAACAACCAATGTCAAAGGGTTATAATTTTTTTCTCTGTCAAACCAAATATATCACAAAATTAAAAATTGATCGTAGGTCAAGCTAAAGTAATACCTTTACTGATAGTAGCTTTAAAAAAGGAGAAAGAATAATATTGACTTAAGTTATTATTATTAACATTGGTGATTTTTAATAAAAACTATTCAATTATTGTTTACAAACAAAAATATAAAATCTGTGAAAATTTTATTTATTAACCTTTTAATAAAAAATGAGAAAAATTAAGTAAAAAACAATTTATTTACAAATAAAAAATATCTATACAAATCCTAAGAATATGAAAGAATATAAAAGTACTGATTTATTTTCCTGTAGTGGATGAAGAGGTTTCTTTAACAATCTAGCCAAGTGTACATCAATATTTACGCATTTTGATAAATTAGAGCTTTTCCAATAACACTGAGTAAATCTTCACTTCTTCTATGAAGCCACATGTTTACAACCACCTGAAAAAAAATAAAAGGGTTAGATATGCAGTTACAAAATAACTATACAATAACCAGCTACAAAATGCCTTATTTTATGTAACAAAACGAGCAGACCTTTACTAGCTCTGAACGAATCCAGTAAAGTACCACGGATTTTCAAAACTTAAAAAAAAACAATCTCACCACATTTTTACATTTTTGAAATATTATAGAGCTTTTCGAAAGAAACTGCTATTTTTAAAAGTACAATTTTTTGTTTAAACAGCTATGTCTCATTTTAGGCTATTCTTAGGCTATTGAGTATTATAAAATCCAAAATTACGGGATGCTTTGTTAGCTTCAAACGAATCCAGCAGAGCATTCCAGTTTTTTTTAAACCACAGCACGTTTTTTGGCTCCTAAAATATAAAATATTCGAAATTTGGCATTTTAAAAAAAAAATCGCAATTCCTTGTTGACTTCAAAGTTTTTTCTGAAAACAAATATACTTACCACATTTTTAGGATTTTAAAACAGCCTAAACATGTGTCATAAGTAGTTGTTTTTATCTATAAAAAAACAAATTAAAAAACTGAAGTGTCCTGCTGACTTTGTTCCAACAAAGCACCCTGTATTATTTAAAAATAGCAATTTTTTTAGTAAAGTTTTACAATATTTCAAGAGACTAACAATATCCTAAAAATGGGGTGTGGTTTTTAGAAAAAAGTTTAAAAAAACCGAATTGCTCTACTGGTTTCTTTCGAAGGTTAGCAAGCACCATGTATTTTTTAAAAATATCATTTTTTTTTAAACAAATGATAATATCTCAAGTGTATAAAAATATGGTCTTGCTGTTTTTACAGAAAAAAACTTAATAACACAGAGGTGCTCTGCTGACTTCGTTCGAAGCTATCAGAGCATTTTGAGTTTTGCAGAAAACGAGGAGAATAAAATTTTTGAAAAGGGTATAAAAATAGCTTAAAAATATAGCATATGTTTTAACTCAAAATTTCATAGGTGCTCTGCAGCATTCTTTGGTATCATAATTATTACTAGGTTCACTAACAAAATCTATTTCTAGATTATTTTAACACTTTCTGCGATTACAAAAAATGTATCTTTATATGTCAAAATTAGAAAAAAAATATTTATAGGAATAAAGGGCCTTATACACTGTTTATTATATGTGATATAAAAACAAAAAAGCATAATAAATATTACAAACCTTGAGATGCAGCATATCCTAAGCATTGTGCACTAAAAATTTTATTTTTGTTAATTACAACAACCACATCATAAGGTTTTTGCCGTACTTTATGTTTAGGTGTAATTTGTACTTTTACTGTGCAAGTATCTCCTTCTCTCTTAAGTTGTACATGGAAAAAGTAATTATCTTCATATTCTTGCTTGGCAGATCTAAAAATAAAACATTATTTAATAAAGTGATTAATTTTTTAGTATTTTCAAGAGTCCTACTCTAAATATTTGGCCTAATTATTTGATATTTTTACTAATTTTTATTATTTTTCTGTGTTCCAAATTATTTCATAAAACATAAACATAATAAAAGAGTGTATGTACCATTACAAAAAGTAGTTATGCATATACAAAATTATTTACAACGATATCGCAAGTAGGTAATTTTCAACCAAATAAAAACCGTATCGCAGTAATTACTTGCACCCTACCCTTCTAAATACATTTTTAGATATTATTTAGTTTTAATTTTTGAGGTAAACATGATATATTTTAATGTTTAACAATCTATAAGAGTCCTGTTTTTGATAATCTAAATTTAAGCAAAAACAACAAATGGACAAAATGTATACTCATTTTATACAATAACAAATTTGCTATTTCTCAGGTAATACATTATTATACTTTTACTTCTAATTATAGAAATAATACCAACAAATATAATTTTTTTATAAACATAAATGAAGTAAAGGTAAAATGTATATTTTTGAAAAACTGTTACTGTTCGACAATCCTAATGACCTGAGATAAATATGTTTTACTATAAGGTGTATTGCTCCATATAAACTGTAACTACCTACTATTAAAACAAACTATAAATAAAGTCTTACCTTTCTGTCTTTTGTAAACTGAGTATTGTTAAAAAATGCAGTAATCATCTTGGTAATCATATTTTGGTTTACAATGGGTAAAATACTTGATTCAACGCAGGGCTGGTATATCTAAGGGGGTCGCGACATAGATCCAGTAAATTCATGAGGGGGTGAATAAGACTAGGGGGGAAATAGTAGTCAGCTTAAGTTGGCAACAATTTTCTGATGTTATTTTGGCGAAATCCACTTTTATCGTTTGTCCTGCATCGTGCAAAATAATGTCAATATGGTACAAGTGGAATAAACCACTGTTTTTCTCGTAGTACAAAAGTACAAAAAAGTACTTTTTTATAAACCGAATTATTATGCAATTTGTTTCCACTTTATTTTAATGTTACATATGAATAGGTACATGCGTTTGTGCTGTGGTAAATAAGTGTTCATGTGAAAATTATCTCTGAAACTGCATTGTGGCTACACTCATCTCAAAACTGAATGCTGTAAATCCAGGATTTAAATCTTTCATAGTGTTGCTTGGGATAAATTGTAAAAAAGGTGTTGGACAAAACGTTTGCAACCTAAAATTTCATAAAAAACATCATAGAAGAAGGAATTTTACCTTTATTACATTCTATTTCAACATTTTTAAGTGACTATGTTTGTGGTTTGGTGAATGGACTCAGTTACCACAGTCAAAAAATTCAAATTAAAAAAAGTGACTAAGTTCTAATAAGAACACATACAAGTTGATTATGAAAATGTAATTACTTGATTTAAATGTGATTTAATTAAGAGCTAAATAAATGTTTCATATAAACAAAGTGCTGTAAAATGTTAATAAATGCAAAACCATTATTAAAGAGAAATTAGTTATCATCAATAGAATATTTTGTAGTAGCTGGTCTCTTTAAATAATAAACTTGAAAGACTGTGAATTAGTAGTCACTTTTACACTAGAAGTAAAAACAAAAAAAAAACATTTTTTTTTAAATAAAAAACAGGTGTTATTTAAAATGTTTTATTTTAGTTTAACAATATTTATAAATTCTGGATACATTTGATCCGAATCTTGCTTAATACTATAAAATGCATATGCATTTCTATATGGTAATATGGTTAGTATTGGAGTAGAAGCACAAAAGTTTTGATTAAAAATATATTCTTTAAATACAATATTCACTAGATATGCCAATTTAGGTAATTTTCTATTCGAAGCCATACATGTTTCCTATTATAGTTTTCATACGTTTTTAATTCTGGAGATACTGAAATATTTTGCTGGATTACTAAACTTTGGTTGTTATTGTTGTGGTCTGCTGTTAATACTATTTATTAACAATTTATTAAATTAAAATATTTTAACCTTAAAAATATGGGCATTTTATAATGAAAATGTCATTTAAAAAAAACATTGATTTTTTTCTTATATTGGTAAACCTGGCGACTACAGGTTGCCACATTGCCAGATCAATGGGTGACTACTATTTCGAAAAAAATTGCGTCCAAAATGGACTCCTAAGTCGCGACTTCCTTAGATATACCAGCCCTGATTCAACGTTTATAAATCCAGCTGTAAAAACTAATGTTAGGTTAGGTGATGTCAATTTTAATGTCACTTAGAGGTGCGTTCATTTCGACATTATGTGTGTCGGTTTGTTTGTTGGCTTGGTTTTGTATAACAAAAAAAACTTCGACACAAGCTGATTGGTCTATTCCCTATGACGTATAATTTCAAATTTTAAATTTCAATTGGGCTTAATTTAAAAACTTTTGGCTTTTTTAACGAACTGATTATTTAGAGTAACTTGTATAGCGACTAACTATTACAATATAATTTATAAAACAGCATATCTCACATGTGACCATGGCCCATTGATTAATTTTGCCTTTAATATTTTTTTTTTAAATTTGGGACCAATGCTCTTTAAGAAAGTAATATTTTGACATATATTAACTTTTGAAAAATTCAACCTGTCAGGGTTAGTAGCAACATTTATAATATTATTTATAAATATAACGATGGTGTAGAAATTTGTCTAAACAAAAGTCTACATGTATACTTAGATAATTTGTAACCACTCAATATTTCTAAATTCTTATCTAGTAGGCACGTAACAATGTTTTAATAGTTCGTGTATTTGAGACTATCTTGTTAGATCAAATTTGAAAAAAAAATTTAAAGTCTGTTTTAATTATGAGAAAATCGGTTTTAAAGTTACGAAAAATTAGCGGTCAGATATCCGAAAAATTTGAAATTATATTTCTAGGAAATTTCCAAACAAATCCTAATATTACCCCTACGAAATAATAAAAATTATTTTGACCCCCAAGGAGCAAACAAATTTAGTCAAATAAAAAAAAAATCTTTGAGCGGAGGATTCGAAGTCAATTAGGCTATCACTCAAATAGTCAGAGATTTCCGAATTGGCAAGATTTCGACTCCAACCTCGCGTTTATCATAATTTTCAATTCTACAACAAACTACTGTATAATTTGTGATAAATGTTTGAATTTTAATTTAAAACTGAACACATCCTTATCTCGAAATCCAATCCCTTTAAGGGTTCATGTTCCTATATCAAAATTAATCAATTAACGGATGCCCTGTGGGTATAGTAGTATTAATGTGTTGAATCTTCTCGTAGGTTTTGCAGTTAATAAATAAAAATGGATTGAAAATGATCGACAGTATTTATTTTATTTTTGACACATCTATAAAAACTGACTTAACAAACTTAACTCAAATATACTACAGAGTAAACATATAAAAGAAAAAGCTAATAACATTATAAGCTTCAACAAGTAGTTATAAATATTTCTTAAGAGTCAATAACCACAGCGCACCCACCTAAAAAATTAAGTTTATTATATAACTTTTAAAATAATATTATTTTAGGCTCAATTACTGTGATTTTGCTTTAATAATATTGTCTTTGTTATTAGACTAATCAAATATAAAAATATATAAATATAAAATTTACTGATTTATTCAGAATAACTGAATTTTTTTATTTTGGAAATTTTCCTTTTTTGTTAATGATACAATTTTAACCAAATTTTAAGAGTGGTAAAGGTTCCACATGCCTAAGAGGACATGCACTTTTTTTGATATTATTTTTACTTTCCCCCAATTATACTAATCCCAAAATTTGGTTAAAATGTTACCATAAACAAAGAAAGAAAATGTTCCAAAGCAGTACTAACCAAAAAAGCACCCTAAAACATAACTACCCTGGCCAACAACCCCAAAAAAGCATTGATGCCCCCAATCGTTGTTAATGGGAAAACCATTAACCAGTCAGCTCTAATACAAGACCTTAAAGCAAAAGTTAAGGGTAGTTTCAGTGTGAAACATACCAATAACTCGACCATACTCTTTGTAGAAGAGAAAGAGGACCACTTACGAGTGCTGCAGAGCGTAAGAGAGGAAAATATCGCCCATCATACCTACACCATCAATGACGATAAATCCCATTAGTTTAGGAGCCCACTGCAAAATGTTGGGTCGATCACTAGTATGGCTAAATTTTCATAAAAACGTCGGGTAATATATTGTACAATAGTAATCCGTCGGCAGCCGCCCCAATATCGTTTGCGTTTTACGTTATAAAAAGTTATTAACAATTGAAAATATGTGCCACTCTCCACCCATCGCTTTTTTGCCAAATTTTCTACTTAATCGATAGATAGTAATTAAATATAATTTTCTATACCCGGCTGCCGACCATCATCCTTTGCGTTAAGGGTGGCTGATGGGGCTGAAAAGTACTATATCGATGTTGCTTTTATGCACTCATCGCTTTTATAGTCAAACTAAATACCGTTGGAAAAGTCGCAAAATTTCCAACACGAAAATACCCGGCTGCCGCGCGAAAGCGTTTGCGTAACTTAGGCTGCCGCGATATTGTGCGCGCGCAAGATTCGATCACGTATGAAATCCGCGCTTTAGATAAGGAGTTTGGGAGTGTGCGCATAGCTGACGTTTATTTGGCATCTGTTATTGTCTCTGATTGGAACACGCGAGTTTACGATTAAAGCTAGAGCGTCTCGCTTTCATGTATTCTTTGAATAATTGTTATTCTGTTGTTTTTATAAATATATAGTTTATGTGTTGTTTTTTTTGTTGTTTTTATTTTTAGTTATGCTTAAAACGTCCCTATATATCTAAAGCAGAGAAAGTAATTAATGTTCAAGAGAGGCAAATAAATAGAGATGTCTTAATTTTGTTCTGTTTTTTGCAATTTATAAAATTATACATCGTTAAAGTTAACAAAATGTGAAAAAATAAGTTTAAGAATATACACTAAATTCCTCAGAATAATCGCTTTCTGAGTAATTGATATCGGAATGGACACCGCTGTCACCCAGATAGCACAGGACGTCCCATGGCCGTCCTGATTTGGTCCCTTGTTGGTCCGGTTGGTCCCGGACCTAAATAGGACGTCCAGTATACTTCCGATTACCGTGAACACTGGAACGTCCTTTGACGGACGTCCTATTTTGGTCCCATTTCATCAAAGCATTTAGTTTTCGGTCCGAGTCCAGGACGTTAATGGGACGTCTATGGGACTTTCTATGTACTAACATCGTTGGTCTTTAAATCGATAACTTGAAATTCAACATTTTGTTTTTGCAAGAGTATGAGGACAGAAAACCTGACCTATCATTTATTTTCAAATGAACAACAACAGTTACAAATTTCGGAATTAAATAATTAACTTATATAAGTGAGTTAAATTAACGAAAAAAAAAAAAAAAAAGAAGGTAATATAGTGTTATTTGTTATTTTTTTTATGTTGGTGGTTAAGAGGTTATAAGTGAGTGTTTTTTGTTGAGGTGAGAATAAGTGATGTGTATTGGCGGTAGCCGGTGGTGAAAAGAAAAGACCTTAATGGCGGAAAGTTGGAACAAAATAAATTTTGACAAAATTATAAAACTTAGTTATATCGACACAAGCTATAAGTAGGACCCAAGGTTTCATCTTACCAGCCCTGTGTGTTAAATTTAATTCATTCCTGTTTTTTTTTTGTAAACTGAAAACGTTTTACTCTAGCTAGTTATTTCAGGATAAAAGTTGTTAAATAAAGCCCTTTTGATGTTAACATTTTTGTTATTATTACCCTTTATGGATTATGGTCAAATATCGTCCCTCGGTCGTCTGATTTACGTCCCTAGGATGTCCCTCAATGGTCCCTATAACGTCCTTTTGGGATGTCTTAGGGACGTCCCTAAAATGGACGGAAACGGGACATTAGGACGTCCATTAGTCGTCCGATTGACGTCCCGGTACCAAAATAGGACGTCCCTGTAGGACGTCTTTTAGACGTCCATAAGACGTCCGTGTGCTATGAGGGCATATTGCTCGATAATTTCGTTCGCGTTGATAAATAATCATTTCTTTCGAAATACAAATATTTTCTTACGGGCAATTCCACAACCACTTATTTTTTATTTGTTTCATTTTAATCTGCATTTAATGCAGTAAATAGATTTATAATTACATAAAAATTCAATACGTACAGTTGTTTGCAAATTAATATTTTCAAGTTTAAGTTCATCTCGGTATTTTGGGTTCAAAGTTGTTATTTTCTTTAAACATTTCGAATGATATTCGTTTCATACGTGATCAAATGTTGCGCGCGCACAAAATCGCGGCAGCCTAAGTTATGCAAACGCTTTCGCGCGGCAGCCGGGTATTTTCTTGTTGGAAATTTTGCGACTTTTACAACGGTATTTTGTTTAACTATAAAAGCGATGAGTGTATAAAAGCAACATCGATATAGTACTTTTCGGCCCCATCAGCCACCCTTAACGCAAAGGATGATGGTCGGCAGCCGGGTATAGAAAATTATATTTAACTACTATCTATCGATTAAGTAGAAAATTTGGCAAAAAAGCGATGGGTGGAGGGTGACACATATTTTCAATTGTTAATAATTTTTTATAACCTAAAACGCAAACGATATTGGGACGGCTGCCGACGGATTACTATTGTACAATATATTACCCGAAGTTTTCATAAAAATTTAGCCATACTAGTGATTGACCCAACATTTTGCAGTGGGCTCCTAAACTACATGCGTTTGTCCTGAGAGGATAAGCAGACGGTACGAAAACCCAGGACATTGAGAATGATCTAGTCGCCGAATACGACATCAAAATACGAAACATTTTCCGCATGAACACCAAAAATCGACCATTATTCCTGGTAGTCAGAGACCCGTCCTTGACACTGGATTATCTGAACAAGAATGCAAGAAGAGTCTTGTATACCCGAGTCATATGGGAACTTCGGAAATCAACAAAACAGATAATCCAGTGTCATAACTGCCAACTCTGGGGACATGCCACCACTAACTGCGGACGACCACCCCACTGCCTTAAGTGCGCGGGTGACCACCTAACTAGAATATGCACTAAAACCAGGGACGCGGCAGCCAAATGTGCAAACTGCGAACAGGACCACCCGACCAACTGCAGCAAGTGTAAATCATACACAGACAGACTAGATAGACTCCAAGAAAAAAGACAAGCTACACAACCCATACCTAAATACATATTATTATTATTATTATCTCGGACCATGTGCATCTTGAAATTAAAACCAACCATAAAATTTCAAGAACACAGGGTAAATACCTCGATTACAAGAACACCGACTGGAAACTATACAGACAAACGCTCGACAAGAACATTGTAATAAATAACAACATACACGACGCCATTACACTGGACAACGAAATACAACACTTGACTACAGCAATAATTAAGACAAGAGGTGCCTCAACAAAAACAATTGGACCACATAGAGATGACTTACTACAAAACATCCTTGACCTCATTATCAACAAAAATCATATACGACGACGCTGGCAACAACACATACTTCACGACATTGGGAAACATATAAACAAGTTAAACAACGAACACAGGAACCTTAAATGGAGAAAAACCCTCAAGACAATTAACCCTCAAGACAATTCAGTGGGGAAAATTGCGAAGAGCTTCACAAAGCCACATTCGCGACTTCCCACACTGAAGTACGACGACAAAGTGTGCTCTACTGACATACAAAGGGGAGAAGAGTTCGGCAAACTCTTCCAAAAAATCTTCGATAACAATATTCCTAACAATAACGAACAGCAAGAAATTGAAAACACAACAGGAGGGCCCCGGGGCCTGACGGCATTAGTACTAATTTAATTAAAAACTTCATTCTTAAAGCTTATGTTCTGACATTACAATATTACCCTCAAAAACTTAAAGTTGCCAATGTGATTCCCCATTTTAAAACAGGGTAAAACCGACAGGGTTGTTGAGAGCTATCGCCCTATCTTTCTATTTAACGGCATGGCCAAAATAATTGACCGCATAATATTAAACAGACTACATACACACGAAATAGATAACCCGATTATACCGTCGGAACAATACGGGTTCAGGGCTGGTCACAGCACTGTGGCACAAGTAATAAGAATTGTAAACCACGCCAAAAAAGCCTTCAACACAAATCAGCAAACAGTACTTGTGGCATTAGACGCTGCAAAAGCCTTTGACACGGTTTGGACTGACGGTTTAATCTAAAAAATATTTGTGAAGGATTACCCTGTGTACCTTGCAAAAACAATTTTAAGCTACTTACAAAACAGAACATTCCATATTAAAATAAACGAAACCATTACAGGATCATACACTACGAGAGCAAGAGTACCTCAGGGTTCGGTACTCTCGCCCCACCTGTATACCATCATGACTCATGACATACCCATGGGACATAGTGGTATACAGACGGCGTTGTATGCTGATGACACCTGTATATACAAATCATCAACATCGGCTGAAATAGCCATGCGAAGACTGGAGATTCATACAAACAGAACGTTAGTCCCTTATCTAGACAAAAATAAAATTAAAATTAACCCGCCTAAAACCGATGCGGTCTTACTAACCAAAATGCGAAGTAATAACATCGTCACAGAGCTGAAGGTCCAACAGAATAAAATTCCAACCGCGAATAAATTAAAATACCTAGGTATTACACTAGATAAGGGACTAACCATACTAGTCCGACGGAAGACTGAACGATGACGTCACTCCCCAGTGAGGAAATCGGGGCCTACCCTCAGTGTACCTAGGACTTTCTTAGGGTATAGTTGAGCAAACCGACGTTAATTTTCTGTTTACATCGAAGTGTCATCTGTCACATATTTTATTCTTTTCAATTTTACATATAAAACGCCAGCGTAAGTACACCCAGACTCAGGGAAACGGCAAATGCCAGAGCCCGGAAGGGCAATCCAAGTAGCCATCGAGGGGTTTGAGACAACCTACTCAAAACGGCTGAAAACAAGGTTCAACGCTGAAGCTCTCAAAAGGGTTACAAACACCTCCAAAAGCATTAAATCACCCAAAGTTGGAAAATCGAAGCTGAAAGACCAATTCGATTCAACCGTGAGTACACAACCAAAGCATATACTAACACCTGATAATCTTGTGGAAAACTGGCCGGCACAGGGGCCCTCCCAGGAAAAAATTTTCGTCGAACGACCTTCACCTGACCGCCAAGGTGTTGGTGAGGCGGCAAAGCAACAGGCAGCCATAGTGGAAGCGGCTACATCACGTAAGCCATCTGTCGCTGGTTCTGACGAGTCGTTAGAATACCACGACAGTCAGGACGACAGCCCCACAAAAAATTCGGAGCAAGAATATAAAAAATCCGTACAAACACTAATTGATGTGCTGGAAAACTCCAACGATTCTATTAGTACCAACAACAGCGATGAAATGGACACAACCGTAGTGGACATAACGGTAGTAAGTACCGAGACCATGAAAGAGCCAGGGGAAAAATCCCCAGATGCAGACAAATTCATCTCCTCCTATGTACTGGGTGAAAAAGGTGAAAGGTACAGAACCCTAAGCCTCCCCGAAAATGTCACGGCCACCCCTCTGAATTTCAACACAGAGAAAACCAATAATATCTCCCTCAGTCAACCTGGAGGTGGGGAAGCTGCCCAAGTTGCAAGTGGATCGAGTAGCTTCCACTTTGGGTATGCTCCCTCACCCCCAGCCCCATTACTTGGCACCATGGTTGACATGAGTGCTGTCACAGTAAAAAACACCGGTGCGATAAGTAAAAATCGCAGACATAACGACCCCAGAGTCAGGAGACAAGAACTCCCCAAAGAAGTCACAGACAATATTATGGGCTATGACTCAACTTTGACCTCAGAAGAGGAACCAAAGGATAAAGACGCGCACAGCAGATGGCATGATAACCTCCCCGAATAGCCTCTTTGAAACAAGGAACGCTGTGGAAAGAGCACGATACGTAGCAGAGCGTAAGGCAGAGGACGAAAGAACAATAAATGACGAACCATTCCTTAAGCCCCGCAAATTCAGTTCAAATTTCCATAAGCTGGTCAGAGAAAAGGCAAAGAAAACTCTCACACCAACGAGTAACGCATTTCATGCACTCTCCGAAGATTCAGAATCAGAGTATGATGATGAAATCGGAAAAATTGTTAAGAAACGTAAAAAGAAGGGCCCAAAATTCCGACCAATCACTGAAGAGGATTTATCCACAGAAAATACCAAGAAAAATGACGATAATCCCACAAAGGACATTACAAATCAAACTGTCACGGCGAGCAACAGTAAAAATAACAACACGACATCTGCCAAGAAAACAACTATGCCACCCATCGTGATAGATGGAAAGACGGCAAACCACACGGGTCTTATAAGTGACATGAAGTCTATTGTCAAGGGAGAGTTTAGTGTAAAACACACTAATTACACAACTATTCTCTTCGTTGACAAGAAAGACGACTATGACAGAGTTCTAACCAGCATCAAGGCTGATAATGTAGCGTATCACACATACACCGCAAATACAGACAAGTCACACGCCTTTGTGCTCAGAGGACTCGCTGACGGCACCAAAATACAAGACCTTAAGGAGAATTTAAAAGACGAATACGAGATAACTGCCAGAGATATCTACCAAATGAATACCAAGGATCGTCCCCTCTTTCTGGTAGTGACAGACCCGGTCATGACACTGGATTATTTAAACAAAAATGTGAAAAGAGTACTCTACACCCGAGTAACCTGGGAACTCCGGAAATCGACAAAATTAATTATCCAGTGTCATAACTGCCAGCAGTGGGGACATGCCACGGCAAATTGTGGAAAACCGTCGAAATGCGTCAAATGTGCGGGTGATCACCACACACGTACATGCGTCAAAACTCGTGAAACGCCTGCTACATGTGTGAATTGTGGGGGTGATCACCCCGCTAATTTCACTAAATGCAAAAGTTATCTCGACAGAGTTCAAAGACTTGAATTAAGGAGGCCACTCCCACTGAAGAAATTTGTTCCCGCCCCCTTGCCGAAAACTAACCAGTGGCAAGGCAGAAACCAGAATACGAGAAACAATACGCAAACCGATGAATTTCCAGCACTTCCTGAAAGAAAAAGTGCAGAAATCATCCGAAATGATACTCCCAGAACAGAGCCCAGCAGACAAAACAACGCAGGAGTGGCAATGAACGAACTATCCGCATTAAATCGCGAAATCGCCGAATTGAACAGGTTAGTCAATTTAAGTGAGCTTACCAGAGCACTAAGGGCACTGAACGCAAAATTAAAAATGTGTAATAGCGGACAGGACATAATAGAGACATACAATGCGTTCATGTCAGACGTAGATATTAACTTCAACATTAAAAACTGAACTTCATTCAAACGGCAAGCACATACTTAAAATTTGTTTTTACAATCCAAATGGGATGCGCAACAAAACCGCACTTGTTCGCAGTTTCATTCATAAACATAATTTCGACATCATATTCTTATCTGAGACATACTACAAACCGACAACCACATTTAACATACAAGGATATGATGTCATTAGACAGGACCGCATTCAATGGGGAGGTGGGGTAGCTTTTTTAATTAAAAATAATATCGTGCACTCAAGGCTAAATCAAATTAATATCAAGCAGGAACATATAGTAATAAAAATTGATAATCTAAACATTATAGGGGCATATAACCCCCCCAATAATACACTCACACAACAAGAGCTAAATACTATTATGTCATCGGGTAATAGGGTTCTCTTATTGGGAGATTTAAATAGTAAACATCCTCAATGGGATTCATACTGCACAACACCCAACCAAAGCGGTAGAAACCTGGAAAGATTCGCCGAAAGTAATGATGTAATCATACACTACACTGACGAACCCACCCACTTTCCTTATATACCGGGACATAGACCAAGCACAATAGACATTGCCGTCGCCAAGAACGTACCTAACATTGACAAAATACAAACTATTAAAACTTTAACCTCAGACCATGATCCTGTCTACTTGGAGATCAGAGCAACGCGAATGATACCAAGGAGACAGGGTTTTTTTTACGACTACAACAAGACGGACTGGACTACATACAGAAAAACTCTTGACAATAACATTCACATCACGAACAACATTACGGACAGAATATCTCTTGAGGAAGAATTTAACAAATTCACAAATGCAATCATAACAGCTAGAAACCACTCAACAAAACAGGTAGCGCATAAGCAGCATAAAGATACTCTTCCTCAAGAGATATTAGACCTCATCAATAATAAAAATTACATCAGAAGGCGATGGCAAACACATAGATTGGCTGAAGACAGAGTGAGACTCCTTGACATAGGCAGACATATAAACTATAAAATTAATGAATACAGAAATGCACAGTGGCGTCTCACTATGGAAGCAGTCAATGTAAAAGACAACTCAGTGTGGAAATTTGTGAGGAGGTATAAGAAACCTTACTCTCAGCTTCCCACACTGAGACATAACGACAGAACTTTTACTACGGACGAACAAAAGGGAGTGGCTTTCGGTGAATTTTTCCAGAGTAATTTCATCAACATGCAAATAAATACCCAAGAGCAAAATACAGTAGAAAGTATAGTTAAAGACATTAATGATATGTACATACAAAGTTTACCCCCAGGGGCCTTAACAACCCCAAAAGAAATTACTGAAATCATAAAAAGGACCCCCAGTAAGAGGGCCCCAGGTCCCGATGGCATACACAACAAGCTAATTAAAAATCTGTCAAAAAAAGCAATTGTACAGCTTCATTACCTAATCAACAACATACTAAAGCTGCAATGGTACTCTTCAAACTTTAAAAAAGCCAATATCGTGCCTATTCACAAAGCGGGTAAAAATAAAACAGAAATCGAAAGCTATCGCCCCATCTCATTATTGAACGGTCTTGCTAAAGTAACAGACAGAGTCATACTTAACCGAATACACACATACGAACAGGACAAACACATTATTCCATCGGAACAGTACGGATTCAAAGCCGGACCCCACACAGTAGCTCAGATTATACGCATCACTCATCACGCCTTTGAAGGCTTTAACAAAGAGGGACAAACAGTCCTAGTTGCGCTGGATGCTGCCAAGGCTTTTGATTCCGTCTGGATTGATGGACTAATACACAAAATGTTTATGAATGACTACCCTGTTTATATTGTAAAAACAATCCAAACATACCTAAACAACAGACGTTTTGACATTAAAATCAACAATACAATTAACGGACCTTACACAGCCAAGGCGGGGGTACCCCAGGGTTCGGTGCTTGCGCCGCATCTGTATACCATAATGACCCATGATATGCCAATGGGACAAAATGGTATACAGACGGCCCTGTACGCCGATGACACTTGTGTATATAAAACCTCAAAATCTGCAGAGATAGCGGCCAGAAGGCTGGACATCCACACGAATAGAACATTAGTTCCATATTTGGATAAAAATAAAATAAAAATAAATCCAGCAAAAACAGAAAGCCTCATACTTTCACGTAGGAGGAACGATCCAATAATAACTAATATTAAAGTACAGGGGCAGAACATCGAAACGAAAAACTCCATGAAATATCTGGGTTTCATGTTAGACAGACGGCTCAAATTTCATCTGCATATCAAAAATAGAATCGCAAAAACAATGGGAGCCTTTAGGGTACTTTACCCTATGCTACATCGTAGGAGTGGGGTAACAGTGGCCAACAAATTGCTCCTATATAAGCAAGTACTTAGACCCATCCTTACGTATGGTTGTCCAGCTTTCTGCTCGATGTCCAACTCACAATTCAAAAAATTGCAAATTATACAAAACAAGTGTCTTCGGCTGGCACTGGGGTATGATCGCTACGCACGAATACATGACATGCATGTACAAACAGCCATGGAAACTGTCAAAGAACATGTAATAAGAATATCCGAAAACTTCTTTAACAAATGTATTCCATCACCGCTTAAAGAAGATATTCACTCAATCACAAGAGGGGATGGTGTTGACAGGAGACATGGCTGTTTGCACAAAGCTCTGAAAATCTACACGGACAATTAATACATAGTAGATTCAACGTACATTTTTTCCAACAACACAAATCCCACTGAATAGCTGATTCTCAAAGTCGATTAGTCTAACATACCAGTCGGACGGAAGACTGCGCGGTGACGTCATCGCACGTTGATGGGCATTGAGACTCGTCGAAATGCCTGTTTCGTGCGGTGGAGACATCGCGTAGCCTCGAGAATTGGCTAGTCACGCTCATATCCCATCCCATTAACCCCTAATGACACACATTCATATAAGGACAACCCTGTTTTTTCACTTTGGTTTTTCAGGGACAACCCACATAAGTAAAATCAGACAAAAACTCAACACTTTACCATTATTTTCTGGAAAGCTCACCAAATTGACTAATAATATTGTAAGTAATAAGGAGTAGTCGGGAAAACTGAAATTTTAATAGGTTCGGGCATAAACGTGGCCACTAGATCGGCCTCAACAGAGAGGAATACTACGTGGAGTACACGAAGAAGTCCTACTGTGCAGTTATCAAATATATTGTAAATATATTAGCTTAAAATATTGTGTTCGATACCTAAATATGTATATATTGTAAATAATTTAATAAAGACTTTGAAATTGAATTGAATTGGGCCTACCCTGTTTTTTGCAACTAGTTTTTTAGGGACGACAAATCACAATTAAATTCACACAAAACTATAGACATTACTCAATTACTGATCTTACAAGTGAACCTAAATTGCTATATAGTGCTTCTAAAGCAAGGAGATAGTACTTCCATTCATAATAATTAATTAATTACGTACAAAAAGGCGGCTAGGAAATCGGCCACGATCCACTATGCAGATCATTGTAGAATTGGAGCTTCTAGAGGATTCGTCAGGAAGCAAATCTACTTATATTCTGTACATTAATTAAATATTGTATATATTGTAAATATCAATAAATAATTTTTAAATGAAAAATGAAAATGAAATCGAGGCCTGCCACGACGCCCTCGTTGGAGAAGGATTTCATCGTCCAGTTGAGTAAAATAGTTACACGCAGACAAAGACTATACTGAATGACACACATACATACAAGGACAACCCTGGTTTTGAAAGTTTTTCCCAGGGAAGACAATCACAAGTAAAATCCCACAAAAACTAACACAAAATTCAATTTTCTATCCCAAACTCACCAACATTTGCCATATTATATCGACCGATAAGGAGATGGCACATAAAATTCAGTATTTTAAATTGGATTGACGGTATTTCGGACTAGGACGTTTCGTCCATGCAGCCGGGCAGCGAGAATGCTTAGATTCGTTACATCGCGAGTGTGAAATATATTCTTGCTGTTTATACCTCATTTAATGAATTGTATATAGTTTAACATGTAAATAAAGAGATTTTAAAGTAAAAGTGTTCCAAGGTAGAAAATTTCGTTTATTCTGTATAAATCAGAATATTTTATATTTATATTTTTTATGTTTGATCACAGTAATTGAGCTCAGAATATTATTATTTGCTCTTAATTAGAAATGTTTTCCGATTTTACCTTCGCACGTCACATAAAAAGTGACACAAATTAAAAATTAGCCATCATGAGTTGATAGTGCAGATTATGCATTTGATTTTCTAAGTGCGGCCAAGTAACAATAATTATCTCTAATAGGACCAATTTTACTCACCATTCACATTTTTATTGTGACGGTAATTTCTAACTACCTACGGAGACAATGAGTATTTTATTTTTTTATTGTTATTTATTTTACCGATTTGCATAAAGCTGTGCTAACAACATTGACCAGATAAACTTTCAATTGCATTTTTAGATGCCAATAATAAAACGGAAGTTCAAAGAAGTTGTGAATTAGTTCCAAAAACTCTAAAAGAAGGACATTGTCCCGATGATTTAATAGACTATGGGACTATGGAGTACTGTGGAATATGTGATATGGAAGCTTGTAATGCCTCTCCTGGGGTTAAAACTGTATTTTTGACACCAGTAACAATGGTATTTTTAACTATGGTAAAAAAATTGTATTTTAAGTTTTAATTTTAAAATGTAATAATTTTATTCAAATCGGCAATAAAATCATTTTTTAAATAATGTTCCTTTTATATTAAAGATTGATCCACAAAAAATGTTTCTATAGTAGACCAAAACCACCAAAGATAGAGAGAACATAATATTAATAATAATAATAATAATAATAATAATAATAGATAGATAATTTTATTGACATTTTTACATACAAAAGTATATTTTGTGTCACAATATAAAATAATAAAATTGTATAAGTATACAAGATATTATAGGTAATAAGACAAAAAGGTAAATAATCTTATTTTAAATTCACAGTTTACAAGTCGTTTAAAAACTCTTGGATGGAGTAGAAGCAGTGCTCTAGTAAAAAGTTTTTGGCTTTCCTACGAAATGTGTTAGGACTTAGGTTTTTAATATTATGATTGGGATGATATTTGATAAACTTATTGTAAAAATTATAGTCGATTTTATTATTTTGAGTTATTTTAATTCTAGAAAATGGCATTACAAAATTATCCCGCTGCCTTGTGTTATAATCAAGGGTAATATAACGAGACCTTGATAAATAGTCGACTATTTTTATTGTCTCTAAATTTTGAGTGTTTTTGGTACCAATTTGTCGAGACATAATTTTGTCATTAATAATCTGAATAAAATCCGAGAACTTTAGCTCGAGGACTTTATTCTTTGATTATTAAGAGTTATTGCTCCGCTGAAAATGGCAAGAAATTTGTATAAATAATAGGTATTCTATTTTAATCCTAGAAGACACAATTTTAAAGATAATACCATATTTTTTTTTATGTGTAAAGAGAATAAGTGGCACTAGCCCTGAGTTTTCATACTTTTTTGTAAAAATGGTCCGTTCACAAAAAATTATAGTTTATTAAATTTGTTAAAAAATGGACAATTTTTAATAGAGAATTAACATTATTAAACATGCATTATTTTTCGAACGACACATCTTTGCTATACTCTAATACCTTTTCCTTCACTACACTACATTTTATTGACTTAGTAGGATATAACTTAATATATTTTGAAAATACATCCACCATAACTAATATATGAAAATTTCCTTGCTTACTCTTTATTAAATTACTTAAAAAATCTATCGCTACTATTTCACCACATCTTTTTGCATGGATTGTTTCAACCTGATTTATATTTTTCTCCTTTCCTATCTGACATATATGACATTTTCTAGTTATTTCCTTAGCTATTCTATAATCCCCCTTTCCTATATAATTTTCTCTAAATAATAACCATAATTTCCTAGCCCCTATGTGTCCATTATCCTCATGTAAACTCCTTAAAATATCTCCTAATAACTCCTTTGTAATGATAAATAATTCCCGTTCTCCCTTCATTTTTATTATAACCTCACCTTTAATTTCTCCCCCTCTTTTTTCATTATCTGTTAAATTCTTTTGATCTTCTATTATTTCTTTCAATGAAAATATTCCCTCCAACTCTTTCATGACATTTACCCCAATTTTAACAAATTTTTTATTTAAATCATTTTTCCCTTGATCTTCTCTTGTCAACGCATCTGCCACTACATTTGTTCTCCCCTGTATATATTTAATGTCAAAATCATATTCCTGCAGAATTAATCCCCATCTATGTATCCCACTATTTCCAAATCTATTTTTCAAAATTGTTGTTAAAGATTCATGATCTGTCTCAACTATAAACTTTGCCCCTAATAAATAAAATCTTAATTTTGTAATACAAAAAATAATACTAGCTAATTCTAATTCCGATACCCCATATTTTTTCTCATAATTTTTAGTTACCCTTGAAACAAAACATATTGGTACTTCTATTTCATTCTGTACCTGCAATAAAACACCTGCAAATCTCTCTTTAGATGCATCAGTACGTATAATAAAAGGCATTTTATAATTAGGAAAATATACTTTTAAATTTTTCATAAATTCTTTTTTTAATTCTATAAAACACCTTTCTCTTTCCTCCGTCCATTTCCATTTAACTTCTTTCTTCAATAACTCAATTAAAGGTATATGTCTTCTGCTTAAATCTGGTATCAACCTTTTAAAATAATTTATAATTCCTAGAAATCCCCGCAAATTTGTTGGTCTCTTATATTTCATTATAGTTTGAACTCTTTCTTCTTTCATCATCATTCCACTACTATCTATCTTATATCCTAAATAACATATTTCTCGTTGATAAAACTGACATTTATTAATATTTATTTTGAGACCTGCCATATCTAATTCCTTCAATACAATTCCTATATGTTTTAAATGTTCCTCTTCATTATCCGAAAAAATTAATATGTCATCTACATAATGTAACGTGAAATCTTCATATTTGTCTAATATATTATGCAGTGCTCTCACTAACGCTGAACATGCACTTTGAATACCAAATGGCACTACACAAAATCTGTATATTACTCCATCAATTGAGAAACCAGTATAGTCTCTACTATTTCTATCCAAAGGTATAAGCCAAAAACTGTGTTTTAAATCGATTTTAGAAAATAATTTTGCATTAGTTATTCGTCCAAAAATTGCTTCAACATTCATAGGCACCTCATATTGTGGTACTGTATATTTATTTATATTTCTGGCATCCAAACATAATCTAAGTTCTCCATTTCCTTTTTTTACAACAACAATAGGATTCACATACCTACTATTACATTTCTCTATAATACCATCCTTTATCATTTTTTCAATTTCTTCTCCTACTTGTTTTCTATACTTATAAGGTATGGGATATATTTTTGTTTTAAAATTCTCAATGCCTCTAACTTCTATTTTATGAATATAGTCATTAGCCATTCTCATTTCTTTTTTTATCAAACCTTCATACTTCATATTCAGCTCTCTAACTTTCTCTTCATATCCCTTATTGCCGCACAAATATTCCAATTCTTCATTTTTAATATCACTTCTTTCTATATTTCCCAACTTTATTACATCCTCTTCTATATCGACCTTTTCTATACTCTTCTTTTCAAATGCAATCCTTCCATCTATTTCTATCTCCATCTTCTCAAAATCAATCCTCGCTTTATATTTTCCTAATTCATCTACTCCTATGACCATATCCGTTTCTAAATTATTTACTACTAGCAATTGTAATTCAATATTTTTCCCATCACTCAATTCAACCTTTTGTATTATAGATCTTGTAACCTCACACAGTTTCTTACCATTTGCTCCTATTAATGTTGTTTTCGGTATTT
This sequence comes from Psylliodes chrysocephalus, assembly GCA_927349885.1. Taxonomy (NCBI): domain Eukaryota; kingdom Metazoa; phylum Arthropoda; class Insecta; order Coleoptera; family Chrysomelidae; genus Psylliodes; species Psylliodes chrysocephalus. The sequence continues at coordinate 67,380,505 of OV651814.1, forward strand.
TAATTATTTCAAAATCCCTTTCATTCTGTTCAATCAAATTTGCTTTAATTATAGATGCCTCTGATCCAGTATCCACCAATATTTTAATAACCTTACCATTAATTTTTCCATTGAAATAAATCAAACCCACTAATTTATCAAATTCTAGCTCTTCCCAAATTTAATGTACTCCCTTGGATGTTCATATATACAGATTTCATTTTTCACATTTAGCAAGTACTCGACCGAAAATTCTGTTCGGTTACTTCTTCAGTCACAATTTCGGGTTCCATCGATATTATCCTTCCTTCCTGTCTATTCCTCTGTATATTATTCACTCTTCTTTCTTCTCTATTTTTATCTTCTCTTTCTGAATTGTATCCTCTACTTTCTGATTCATATCCATCTCTTTATCTATTTTCATAATTTCCATTTCTATTATTGTTATTATTGTTGTTGTAATACTCGTATATCCCATTTCTGTTTATTATTATTATTATTATTATTATTATTATTATTATTATTATTATTATTATTATTATTATTATTATTATTATTATTATATCTATTATTCTTATTGGAGTTATTTGCATTGTATTGACCATTGTGGTTTCTGTTATAGTAGTTATTGTAATTTAAATTCCCACGATATCTATTATTATTATTATTCGAATTATTTCTATTAAAATTATTGTCATACCTGTTTGTATTATAATTTCTTTGATATCTGTATAATTGGTTATTATTGCTGTCCAAATTGTAATTTCTACTTTCAGTAGTGTCTCTGTTATTGTAATTTGTCTCCATTTTTTCCCTTTCTACTCTTTGTAAATAGTTACTTAATTGTTCAATGGTTTGTATATTTTGCATTGCAATAGTTTCTGTTATCTCATACCTAAAATGTCTAGATATAAACATTATGATCTCTTCCTCTGGAATTGGTGGATCTAAAAATTTTGCTGACATACATTTTCATAGCATATTCATTCATGCTATTATTTCTATTTGCATAGTATTTTTCAGAAAACAGTTTCTCTCTTACTCTTGTTTGAGCATTGTTCCCCCAAAAATATCCCATAAATTGTTTTTCAAAAATATCAAAATTCTCAAAATTCTCTTCCTTACTTGTATTTCACACTAAAGCATGATGATCAAGATTTTCCCTTATCATCTCTTTCATATCCTCTATATCCTTAATATCTTTCATCTTGTTCTTTAAAATTTTAATAAACACCTTGGGATGAATTTTCTTACTGCCTCCTTCAAACTTGTGATCCCTTTTATTTCCTAAAAATTGGTTGATAATCCTTGTTTGTATTCTACTTTCATTATTTATTTCCTGAACTTCATTCTGTTTATATTCCTTCTCCAAACATCTAAGACTTTTTTCCATGCTTTCTATTTTATTATTGATTTCACTTTTTTTTTCTTCGTCTTTGTCATCAGCTAGTTTTAATTTTGTTTGAGATATCTTATTCTTCAAATGATTCATTTCTTTCTGTATCTCTTCTATCCTCTTGTTCATTCTTTCCACATCATTTTTCTGTGTTTCATTTATTCTTTTTTCGGCATCTTTTATATTTTGTCCCACTGTAGTATCCATCCCTGTAATAGTATTTATCGATTTTTTTTCCAAATTACTCATTCTTTCCTTAGTATCTTGCTCTATCATTTCTATTTCTTCCTTTAGTTCTGTCTCTATTATTTTTTTAATTTTTTGTTCTTATAAATCTTCTACTTCTATTATTCTTCCAATCATTTACATTCTTATTTCTTCTCTAGTTTCTTCAATCCCATTTTCTATCAGTAACTTTGACTCTTCCATTTCTTTCACTGCTATTTCCAATTTCTTTTCTACTTTCTCTAATTCGCTTTTCATATCCTGTTTTATGTTTTTCTCCATTCTCTCCATTTTCTTTATAAGTTCTTCTCTATTTCTATTCAATTCTTCTCTATTTTCGTCCATTTTTTTATTCATTTCTTCCCTATTTTCATCCATTTTATTATTTATTTCTTCCCTATTTTTATTCATTTCTTCTCTATTTTCGTCCATTTTTTTTATCATTATAGCAAACATGCCCATTATTTCATCTTCTTTCTTTACTTTTTCTTCACTATTACTTTTTCGATTACTGTTTTTTCTAAATCCTGCATTTCCATTTCTTCCATATCACCTTGTCCTATTTTTCTAATTTCTTCATCGTCTTCATCTTTTCCATTGATTCTTTTTCCACCTCTTAGGTCCATGTCAAAATTTTATTTATTTGTTTATAAAAAATTTAAATTTAATGTATATAAATTCAATACAATTAAATATGTTACCTTTTATTGTACGCCAATGCTTTTATTTTAATAATATTGTCTTTTAAAAATATATAAAAATTAATTATCTATCCAAATAATTCCAATAATCTACCAAATTAAAAAAAATTAATAAATTTGATAATTAGAAATGTTTCTACAACTGTCAATCTGACAGTGACAACCTGTCAATTTGACAGCCCCACGTTGGTTAGCGACATTTGATATGAAAAATCTTATTTGTTATAGAATTTAAAAAAAATAATGTTATGAAAATCAATTTGTAATATAAAAAAAATTAACTCACCCTTTATTCTCCCAATATAATTTTAAAATCCCAGGGTCCGTGGGTTCACACAAACAAGGATAGCAATTTGGATTTCAGCACACAGAAAATTCTTACCTACACCTTAATCTAACCAATTTCAATGTTCCATGGGTTCACAATATTGAATTTTGAAACTAAAAAATTTAAAAAAAATATTAATTTAACAATTATATTAAATAATATGTTCTTTCTTCTTTCTTCTTTCACTTAAAAATCTCTGTCTATGTGCTATCGTCTCTGTCCGTTCTCCGTGTCCAACTGTCCCTAGCCTGCACCTGTCTCTTCCTGTCTGTTTGTATTTACCTGCTCCTACTCCTCTCTATTGTCTCTACTTATGCTTTTTACAAACTACCCTCCTGCCAAATCTGCTCTCACTTCGTTGATTTTTTTTTTAATAAAAATTTCTTTACCTTTTACTTTTAAATCTTTTTATTTCAACTTCTAGTTTTTTGCCATCATTTCAATCACATCAATATTCATTTTCTTTTCATACAAATTCCAACTACCTTTTCCTTCAAAATTTCTAATCTGACAATCTTTTTAAAATTTTTTGACCACCCTCAAATTCTCATGACAATTCGATGTCCTGATTTTTTTTCATTTTCAATTTTCAGGACCGACCTTACCCATGAAACATTGATTAAAATTTTTATAAATGTGAAAACCCAAAATATATATAACTTCTAATTTTGAAATAAAATATCATATCAATATATATACAGTATGGTTCAAATGAAAGGAATAAATTCATTATAATGGAAGTAGGTGGTTTTTTGAAAAAATGCTCGGACAGGTCAATTTTGTTTACTAAAAGCGCAATTTTTTAAATAGAATTTAATTTTCCCCCACTTCCCATTTTTGGGCAGTGACGTCATTGACAATTTTTTTAAATAGTAACACCAATTTTTTTTTCTTGATTTTGATAGATCTTGCAATTTCCTACTCGGAAACATAATATTTGAAATATCTGACATAACAATTTTTTTTTGAATAAAAGTCATTTAAAGAAAATTAAATTTTATTTTATTTTGAAACACAATAAATGAATAAAAGATTATTTGTAATTAAGTGCTTCATCTAAAAAAATAATAATAATATTAATAATAAAAAGAATTTAATGACACTTTCACAAATTATTTTTTATTATTATTATTATTATTATTATTATTATTATTATTATTATTATTATTATTATTATTATTATTATTATTATTATTATTATTATTATTATTATTATTATTATTATTATTATTATTATTATTAATTATTTTGTTAGATTAAGCACTTAATTACAAATAATTATCTTTTATTCATTTATTGTGTTCTTAAAATAAAATAAAATTTATGTGTCTGATCATTAAATGTCTTCGATTCAAAAAAAAATTGTTATGTAAGATATTTCAAATATTATGTTTACGAGTAGGAAATTGCAAGATCTATCAAAATCAAGAAAAAGAAATTGGGGTTACTATTTAAAAAAATTGTCAATGACGTAACTGCCCAAAAATGTGAAGTGGGGGAAAATTGAATTATATTTAAAAAATTGCGCTTTGAGTAAACAAAATTGAGTAAACAAAATTTCGAAAAACCAACTACTTTCATTATAATGAATTTATTCCTTTCATTTGAACCATACTGTATAGATATACTAATAATACTGATATTTAATTGTGGAATAATAAAATTTATCTGTGCCGTCGACTATATAAAAGGTCTGTGATATAATACGAGACCTAAGTTGTCGAAGCCGAAGACACCAATAAAACAAAGAATAAAACTGAAAATAAATTTATTATTTATGATTTTTTTAGGGTATTTTATATTGCGTCTGAAAAAGTACTTCTGGCCATATTTTGATTTACAACCCGCAAAACCGCAATTATATATCAATAATTATTTCTAAAAAGTGTATTTTATTTAAAAAATTGATAGGTGCAGTAATCACACGGTCAAATATTAAACTATCACTTTTCTTTGACAATTAAATGTAATTAACATTCCAAAATGTTTAACATTTACCATAGGTGCGTTATTTTTGAATTCATTGAATATTGAAAAACATTTGTATTTGGCATAACTGTAACAAATGGCATAAAGTTTTTTTGTTACTAGTTACTATATTATAGTAACAAAATATTGTTCTAAACCGATTAAAAATTATTAGATAATTGTAATTTTAATTTAATTTTTATATGCCAATAATAAAACTGAGACAATGGTTTTTTTAATTTTTGTAAAAATGTGTATTTAAATTAGTATTAAATGTTATTTGCTATTTTTCTAATATTTAAATTTTTATATTCTTATCTAATATCAAACAATGATAATCATCCTTCTTCCTTATTATAATTTTATGCGTAAAATCTTAGAGCGTTTACATTCATTTTGATAAATAATGAATGAAAAAAAGCCCCCGATTTTTCTTTATCTGTCAGTTATTTGTGGTGAGTCAACTTTAATATTTTTAATTCATGATTTTCTCAGATAAAAAAAAGAATGACTGGTAACGGGTGCCCATTAATATAAGTTTTGTTGATGCCATTATACAGTGTTGGCCATTGAACATCTTACAATATGCCTTGGTACAGGTGCGTGTGAGAGCTACAGAGAGCAGGCAATGGGCCAAGCAGGAAAGTTACAATACCAGCGATGCCTGCCTGTACGGTAAGCTGTGCCGAAATTGACATATTTTTAAATAATATAAATATTAAGTTTACAATACCTACCAAAACTTTTCGTAATTTTTTTAAAATTTCTAAATCCACAATTTTAGCCCTCTACCGTTCCCTTTAGGGTGAAAAGTTGTATACCTACTAAAAGTTACATTTTAGTGTTTGTATTCACACTCTTTATTTTTTATATTTTTAAATAACATTTTCAGCCCTCCACTACCCCAGTTATTAACCAATGTTTAATCCTTTTGTCTTAAAAATATATGGTAAAAATTAATTAAAAAACAAATAAATATTACACGATTAAAACTAAACAACACATTTATTTAAAAAATGATAAAAAGTATTTAAAGAAATCAAACATAAAAATCCAACAAATCAAACATAAAAGCTTACAAATCAAATATAATCAAGTACAAAAATACAGTAATAAAAAACATTTACTAAATTTTAAACTCTCGTTTACTTTCAAATATTGGTATAATTTCTTTTGAATTTATTCTTGAGCGAATAAAGCCGTCTCTGGATTCTGGACCAATTGCTAAAGAACATGACTCTGTAACTAATTTTACGCATCTCTCCACGAATTGAGTATGGCAAAGAAACTTCGGAAAATCAAAGTCTGGAATTTCGGTTTCGTTTATAAGGTCCCTAAGATTATCATCAGTAAAATCCCCTAAATCAGGAGGCGGTGTCACATCGTACTCATTACAGTAAATTAACTCAAAGTAGTCTGTATCACTGAAATTAATTTTTGGTACCACAAAAGTGTCTTACTTCAACGGTTTCTCTAGCTTTTAAGATTCATCATAGAGAGTGTTTGTTAGTACACACAAAAAATATTTTCGGGGTGTATAAAATACTTTTTAAATCATTTCTTAAATACCGTGACAGTTCAATCGCATTAAATCTTGCGAACTACCACCAGTGGAACTGTAATTTAGTTTAATATTAAATCACATTGGGGCATACACGTTAATTATAAATTCGGTCATATCCGTTAAGGGCTCTTTCAGACACAACAGTTTTGTTTGTACGGAGAAAATTCGTACGAATTTTTTCCGTGTCTTGGTAGAATTCACACTCGACGGTTTTCTTTTCCGTGAACCGTCTTTAGCTATTGTATTTTATGTCAGTTGGTTATCGACATGAATCGAAAGCGCACCATTGCCATGTGGCTTTTGTACCGTCATAATACAAAAGTATCGGAAACGACATAATCCTATATACTAGGTGCACCCAATTAATCAGAAAAGAGATGAAGTGGGCCCATTCATTTGCTTAATTACGTGCAGATGAAAATACAATTTTTAATTACCTTCGGATGTCCATTGTATCCTCTGATGACCGACTAAAAAACAATATTCAGCGGCATAATACTAAAGTGAGAAGCATTGAACCTATGGAAATTAATAATAGTTGTAACACTGAAGTAAAAGAGTTCCATGTTTGTTTAGTTACTAGTTTATTAACTACAAAATCAAAAAACAAAAAAAAAATCAATATGTCAAACTACTAGTTTATAATATTCGATCATGTACTAGGATATATAGGCCTTACCTGTGGAAGTAGTGGGTTTAATGATTATCTAGACGGGGAGAGAGGAAAGGTACACAAAGGGAAAACTTGACAGTGCCGTACCGAATGGAAGGGGTTATATATATTGTTAATTAGTATAAAATGGTAGATGTAAGCGGATGCACGTAATTTGATAGTATTTTAATATGATAATACTTAGAGCATGTACTCTTTTTTGAAGGATTATTAATTTTGTACTTTAAGCAATTTGTATACATTTTAGGTAAATGTCCCTACTATAAAGTTTGACTGATTAAGGAGAAAAGAAAATAAAATTTTTTTGTCACGAACCCGTTTTCTTTGTGAAGCAAGAATATTATACACATTTGACTGCATATCTTCCTTTATGGAATAAAATAAAAACCAATTAAAGCAATTTTATTTATCAACCAAAAATATTTATACACAAATACGGAAATTAATAAACTTTATTATTTACAAAGTACTGTAGCAAAATTTTAACGTTCAGAAGTTACAGGGAACAGAAAAATTAATAATGTTTAGACTGGGAAAGAAGTACTCACTCAGTGGTTAAATGATTGGGTTGAATTGAGGAATTGAGTACTCAAGTGTGTATATATAAATGTTTATACAATTTGGCTAGCGCTTTCGACAAAACATTGCCATCTTCAGGCCGTCCTACAAAGTTTAAAATTTAATACGAGAAGTAAGGGTGAAATAATTACCTTACGTCAATAGATATCTATCCATAGTTAAAATTGAATAAAAATACATGGGTTAAAACATTGAATACATTTTTGAAAAAGGGGGTGTTGAAAATTAGCAAAACACACCCTTATATTTCGTATTTTACTAATTATCAGTTAAAATTTTATTAAATTTTAACGGTAGATCATAAGAATTCCTAATTTAAAATGATTTTATTTGGATAGATGGTTATTTTTTATAAATTTAAATTCAAATCAAAACCTACAATAAATAGGTACATTTTATTTAAAAATTAAGTTCCATATTAAATATAATTAAAAATAAACTTAATTTTTTAAATTACATGTAAACAACTCATTTGAAATTGGTTGGTATTAGATACCATTCACAAAATCTGAATAAATTTTAAAATGGAATAAATTACAAAATATCTTAGAATTTAAAAATAATTTAATTTTATAAAAGAAGTGAAAACTTTTTAGAAGATACCTTGGGAGATTCTACTTCCCTCGAGGTTGCCGTCAGTGTCATTGAACAAGCGGGGATATCGACTCTTAAGAAAAAAATATTTAAGAACTTTAGAAAGGAAAAAATTACTTTTTAGGAGATATATCGGGAGATACTACTTCACTTGAGCTTACGGTCAGTGTTGTTGAACTTATGTGGATATCGACTATTAAAAGAAACAAATAAATTAAAGAAAAAATGTTTAAGAAATTTAAAAACACGTTATTTGGTAAAAGAAGGGAGATACGTTGGGAGATACTACTAAGCTTGAGCTTGCTATCAGTGTTTTTGAACATGAGCTGATAATATCACTTATTGGATTATTGCTAAGCAAAGAAAATAATAAAAAAATACGAAATATTGTTTCTTGAATGACCTTTTTCGAACTGTATAGAATCATCATACGTTTCCACTAAAACTGGGAGACAACAGTTCTAAGCTAGTTTTTCACAGTATTCTAGACCTCAATAACACTTGGTTTAAAAAAGAATTGTTTAACTGGGCGTTTGCAATAAATATTTATAAATTACCTTTTACCTATATCAATACGAAAGTATGTATATAAAGACATTTGTTTACTTACTCTATTGGCAAAACATTGGATTTCAAATAAAATGTCGTAATATTATAGCTAAATAAATCTTCAGGTTAAAAGAGATTTGAACAAACTTTAGCATCTTTCAGTTTTGAGATTTTCCTAATTTATTTTCAAGTTGTTCAGACAATGTCTCTCGGAAACCTATAAATGTATATACCATAAAATAACCAGTTTCTACAATTAGGTATTTTTTATTAAAAAATAAAACACTAGTACCGTTGCTACGCCCATGGATATCTACATTATTCATGAGATTGATTCTGACATAACCTACCTGTGAAAAGAGCGAGCAATGAGTTTGGTACAAAATTTTCGGAAAACTCTGCATCTCTTGCTATTTTGAAATGTCTAATCACGTCTGTAAATAATTTCTTTCATATAAATAAATAAAATAAGAATATTCCACTAAAATAAAACACCGAATGACACTTTTAAAAACATACACAAACAGGGTTACCAAATGTTCAGTTAAAATATAGTTTTTAATAGTTAAACCGATGAATCGTAGTGAACAAAATCTAAAACCATCTAATTTAAACACCGATTCAATGCAGAAAAAAATTAAATGAGAAATTTTATGAATATGGTCCAGATTCTTAAATGAACTGTTAAATATTAAGCATTTTGAACCTTGAAACATTGGAAACTAATCATTACTATCCTTATACGTTTAACCGAAAGAAACACTGTGGCAACCTCTGCTGGTACCACCGTTTGTTGTGCATGCGATTATGGACCTTATTATCATACGACAATTGTTCATGTAAACAAGGCGTATCTATTCCAATACATGATCGAATTTTATAATATTGTCACTCATGATCATATATATCGTCATATATGAAAGCCTGCATAAAGTTACATGGGCCACTGATAGACGACGACGGTACGGTACCGTACAATTTAGTCGTTGACACGGCTGTTTTCAAATCGACCGTACGGAAAAAATCCGTCTCCGTCCACTATGAAAGGGTGCAGTTAATTTTATTAGGTAGTTTATTATCAACGACGCACGGAAAAAATCCGTACGAATTTTTTCCGTACGGACGAAATCGTCGTGTCTGTTCCAGCATAGAGCCAAAGAACACGATTTGCCATTGTGAGCATCTAGAGTGCGCTAATTTCCCAGAAATACAATGCAAATGTCATAATATGATTGATCAGAACTTAAATCTCTAGACATCGCAGTTATATTTAGCAACTCACATTTTATTGAGGCACAATTTACAATTTTAAGACGTTCACATTTTTCTAAAGACTTCCCGATTTCAACAGAATATTAACGAGGTCCCACTGTGCTGCCATCTAAGTGTTGGAATAAATGTCTTAATGGCAATTCGTTGGTGTGTAGTTGGCAAATATACCATTGTAAAGGACGTTTCAATTCAGTCTCAATATACCTAATGACATTTTTGTTAGCGGTGATAACAACAGTACCATCGCAACCTACAATCGCCAAATCATTGTTCTAAATGGTTTTTAGCAAAAAATTAAAATATTACTTTTCCAATTGACTTTGTCGTCCCTATAGTTGGAGTTACGTGGCCAATATAGATAGATTCATGTTCCTCCATAAGCGATATGTGTTCTTCAATAACAGTTTTCTTGTATAATCTACAGTTTTTCTTCTCTTGCAGTAATGTCATTTCTTTCATCAAAATACAGACTTCTTGTTCTTCGATTATCACTTTCAAACTCCTTCCGTGCGGTATTTCTAGATTTCTTTCGCTCTCTTCTTACTTTATTTTTATCAACTATTTTCGACAGATCTTCTGTGGTAATTATTCCTACATCTTTTAATACTGCACTAGCAATCGCAGCAGCTGATCGATCAGATGTACCATATTTATCGCATACAAGACCTAACGTAGGTAACTTTGTTCCCATTTGAGTGTTTTTTGAGGTAGATGGTAAGTTTGGATTGATAAGTCATCTGAAAAGAATTGGGTCTTAATAAATTGCAAGATTCTGATTCATATTGTTTTAGTCGTTCGATTTCTCTGGATTGCTTTTGTTTATTCGACAATATTTTATTTGTTTTTTCACGATCTACATTTCCTATGCTCATTTTTCTGACCAATATATTTGATTAGAAAAAAAAATGTGTTCCTTAGTAGGTACTTTCCAGGTCTTTCGCACATGCATGCAGAAAAATCGCATTGATAGGCAGTTATGTTAAGGTGGTCCTTTCGCCACCCCTTTCGCCACCAATGTTAAATAAAAAATATTAGATTATGACTAAAATTTATTTTTTTTCTAATAGTTGAAGTCCTTATTTATCTAATGTTGAACTTTTAACTATACCTTACCGTGCAAATTTTTGGGAATTTTATTATTAAAAATGTGAGTATTTGTACAGTATTTTACGATAAAATAAGACCTCAATAACAATTCTCGAATTATATTATTATTTATTGATTAGATGGAGTAGAAAAAAACTAAAAATGGGGTTTTTGAAATATTTAGGTTTTGTTTTTTACAATAAAATATATAGGTTACCTTGGAATTTATTGAGAAATTAATATTAAAAAAAAAAAATTTGAAGTAACCTAGTTGAACATTTTTTGTGATTTTTTAATATTAATTTCTCAATAAATTCCACGGTAACCTATATATTTTATTGTAAAAAACAAACCCTAAATATTTCAAAAACCTTATTTTTAGTTTTTATCTACTCCGTCTAATCAATAAAAAATAGTAAAATTAATTATAATTCGAAAATTGTTGTTGAAGTCTTACTTTCTCGTAAGACACTGTACAAACACACACATTTAAAAAAAAAATTCTCAAAAATTTGCACGGTAAGGTATAGTTAAAAGTTCACTATTAGATAAATAAGGACTTCTACTATTAGAAAAAAATTAATTTTAGTCATAATCTAATATTTTTTATTTAACATTGGTGGCGAAAGGACCTCCTTAAGTATTTTTTTATGACACTCTATCTTTTGAAACATTGGAATTAATGCCTCTTTCCAAATATTTTCAATTTTGGGCACAAGTTCATTGTAAACTTCTAAAAAACTTGGTTCTTTTCCACTATATTTTTGATATTTTAGTGTGACGTAATAATTTAAGTAGGTGGAATATGAAGTGTTTTTTAAAAAATTGTAAAACTTTAAAAGTGATATATTAGATGGACTTGCGAGGAGAAAAGAAGGTTAGCTTGATGAAAGAAGAGGAGAGAGATGATGTGAGCGTAGATCAAGTAGGACAAGGAGATACTTCCGTATTAATTGCACAATTCTGTGTTTTGAAACAGTTGGAATTGATACCTCCTTCCAAATGTTTTCAATTTTAGGCACAAGTTCATTGCAAACTTCTAAAAAACTTGGTTCTTTGCCAGTATTTTTTTAATATTTTAGTTCATAGCGTATGAATAAATAACATCATAGCATTTGTTTAATTTTCGGTAACATACGAGGGTTCAAATCGGTTGGGTTCTCAAATAAAGGACATTCCACTTTACTCCTAGTTAACCTCCAATTTAAAACACTCATCTTTATTATTATTTATTGCAACGCTTCAGTTCTTAATCAAAAACAAAGTTACGCAGATGTTCGCTGTATGACCATTAGGGCACATAATACCGTCCGAATCTAAGAAATAGCGTATTTATAATCAACCCCGAGAACGTGTTAAATCTTGCATCGATAACTGCAAATTGCAAATTCTAATAATTAACAGGTCTTGTTCTGTTTCTACCTATTTAAATAGATTACAGTTTTAGGTGATTTGACGTTGAGAAGATATAATGTTTAAAAAGTAGGTACTATTTTTATGTTAGGGTGGGAGTGGGAGTGTAATTTAAAGGGCGCTTTAATAGTGGAAAATAGTTGGATTACAATGCTACTAAAAATCGAGATTTAAATTTTGTCATAATGAAAGTAAATTTCTTTGGCTATATAAATTTTTTAAGGGTGTGGTAGAGGGCTTAAAACGTATTTCTAAAATTAAAAAAAAAATAACCAGTGTATATTCTTAAACACAGCTTTTAATGGATATAGCTAATTAAAATTTTACATTTAATTTTAATTTTACTTTTAGCTATTTTGGGGGATGGTAGAGGGCTGAAAATATAATTTTAAAATTGTGAAAAAAATAACCAGCAGTTATTATAATGAAACGCAGCTTTTAAATTCTGTAGCAAATTAAATGGTTAACTTTAATTTTTTCGGCCCATCCTACTGTACCACCGTTTTAACGCGGTCGACTCGTATGAGAATTCAAAAGATTTTTTTATAAAATAATTTGTAAAGCAATTCAAACAAAAATTAAATTACGCTATTTTTAATTCGAATAAAATAAAAACATTGGGTTTTAATTATAATCACATTGTTAATTAGTTTAAAGATAGGTACATGATAATTCATTTTTTTGTTAAATTTGTATAAATAAATTTGTACAAACAGTATCTTATTGTCATTAACCTTGTTTGCGAAACGGTCATATTTTAAGAGCATAATCTACATCCTAAAATTGGAGTAAAAGTTTATATAAACATAGGTCCGAAAACGTTTCTTTTCCGAGATACAGGGTGTTAAAATTGAAGTCCTGATGACATTCATTTGTAAATATTTTCTAAACGTTTAAAGATAATTGAGTAAAATTTCGTACAAATGCTTGTGTGTGTGTGTGTGTGTGTGTGTGTGTGTGTGTGTGTGTGTGTGTGTGTGTGTGTGTGTGTGTGTGTGTGTGTGTGTGTGTGTGTGTGTGTGTGTGTGTGTGTGTGTGTGTGTGTGTGTGTGTGTGTGTGTGTGTGTGTGTGTGTGTGTGTGTGTGTGTGTGTGTGTGTGTGTGTGTGTGTGTGTGTGTGTGTGTGTGTGTGTGTGTGTGTGTGTGTGTGTGTGTGTGTGTGTGTGTGTGTGTGTGTGTGTGTGTGTGTGTGTGTGTGTGTGTGTGTGTGTGTGTGTGTGTGTGTGTGTGTGTGTGTGTGTGTGTGTGTGTGTGTGTGTGTGTGTGTGTGTGTGTGTGTGTGTGTGTGTGTGTGTGTGTGTGTGTGTGTGTGTGTGTGTGTGTGTGTGTGTGTGTGTGTGTGTGTGTGTGTGTGTGTGTGTGTGTGTGTGTGTGTGTGTGTGTGTGTGTGTGTGTGTGTGTGTGTGTGTGTGTGTGTGTGTGTGTGTGTGTGTGTGTGTGTGTGTGTGTGTGTGTGTGTGTGTGTGTGTGTGTGTGTGTGTGTGTGTGTGTGTGTGTGTGTGTGTGTGTGTGTGTGTGTGTGTGTGTGTGTGTGTGTGTGTGTGTGTGTGTGTGTGTGTGTGTGTGTGTGTGTGTGTGTGTGTGTGTGTGTGTGTGTGTGTGTGTGTGTGTGTGTGTGTGTGTGTGTGTGTGTGTGTGTGTGTGTGTGTGTGTGTGTGTGTGTGTGTGTGTGTGTGTGTGTGTGTGTGTGTGTGTGTGTGTGTGTGTGTGTGTGTGTGTGTGTGTGTGTGTGTGTGTGTGTGTGTGTGTGTGTGTGTGTGTGTGTGTGTGTGTGTGTGTGTGTGTGTGTGTGTGTGTGTGTGTGTGTGTGTGTGTGTGTGTGTGTGTGTGTGTGTGTGTGTGTGTGTGTGTGTGTGTGTGTGTGTGTGTGTGTGTGTGTGTGTGTGTGTGTGTGTGTGTGTGTGTGTGTGTGTGTGTGTGACTTATGTCGAAGTGTTTAAAAAACACAGCGAGGGGCCACCTTCTTGTTATTCTGGACGTACTGTAAGATGCATACATCTGGTCGACCGTGTCTACACCTCCTTTCGTGGCATTTTAATCCAAGTTTGCTAAAGGTTTTTGGGTGTGTAACCTACAAAATGAACTTTGTGATTCCACCAAAATTTTTTAAACAAAAAAAAAAAATTATTAAAGTATTAACTACAATTAAAAATGTTGTCTACTACGGTTACACAAGTTTCGGTTGTTCCGGTGTCAACCTTCGGGCCTTCGACGTCGCTCAGACGGCAGCTAGGGGGTGGATAGCTTACAAAAATTCCGGAAATAGTAGACAAATGAGTAGGCGCCAACTGGGTCTATATAGTGGCCAAACTATGATCCTATTTCCCCAAAAACCCAGTAAATGAGGAAAGAAATAAAAGACAAACCTCAACTTATGTTCCTTTATAAAGAAAAAAAAAAAAAATATTTAGTAAATATACAAACTAATTACCTGATGGCTTAGATAATAAAAAAAAAAAAGTTGGAGGAAATTAAAAGGAAAAAAACTTACACAGTGTATGTATATGCATAACCCAAAAAATTAATAAATGTATCAAAGTATGGAACGGTTCGTCGTTAGCTTGGTACCAGGCATGACGCTTGCGCAAAACATTAATTTCCACCTTACATAAAAAAAAAATATAATATAATAGTTAACTTAAATATTGTGCATCACCGTACCTATACTACTTCATATATTATAAAAACAGTAAACTTATAATCTTTATAATCTTATAACCCTCTCCAAATTGGAAGGCGATATCTGCTTAACTTTTGGTTAAGACCAAACTACCCAAAAGAAAATTATTAAACCATGAAATTTTATAATTAAGTATAATTCATAGAACTAAATAAAAATATCAAAAAAAAATAATAAAAATACAACATATAAAGGACTTTAGACAGAGGTTATTTAATTAAACTCCCAGATTGGAAGAGGTTACTTAATCTCTGCCCCCACACGGGTCTTCTGAGATTGCTTAACTTATAGTTAAGTCTGGTCCATTTAATAATGAATAAATTGAATAAAGTAAAATTATGGCAGTAGCCCTTAATAACTGAAGAATTACAACTTAAACGTGGAAGCAGTCCAAGTGTTCTGCGACCCGAAGGATTACTACATCAGCATTAAGTGCTTAAATTAAGTAAAAATTTAAAATATTAATCAATTAAACGATGTAACATTTGATAATACTTAAGTTATGAGTGAAAGAACCCTAGAACATTCTGTGCTCAAAAGTATAAATAATGTTGAGAATACCTTGACAACATTCGGTTGAAAGTGAATGTATAATTTAACAATGCACGCATGAAACCTTCAATATAACGTATAAGAAAAACCTGATAGTAGGGTGTCTTCTTTCACAGCATTCCCATCTTCCTATCCAGAACAAGAAACATTCTTGTAAATCTAGCTACAAGTAAACTAGGTGGCTAGCATACCAATGTTCTGTGTCCCCTCGATGAGTCCACGATGAAACCGTTGAACTCCGGACGATATAATCCTCTGTGTACAACTGTTGAAATCCTGGGTCAACAATCCCTTGGGTCAAACTGTCGTCGAATCCTGGGCTAACAACCCCCTGGGTTAAACCCTTAAAATATTACAAAGAAAAATGTCAATACACATTGACTCAAGTATCCCGAACTATAGGATTACCCAAAAATGTACATAAACTAGAAAATATTCAGTATCTAGGATAAAGAAAAACTACATTGGCTCAACAGTGAGTCATAAACAGTATTATGAGCTCCAATAATTAAAATTCTGTTACACATGGTTGGTAACATAACCTAATATATACAAAACATACCTTTTTCGTAAAGGGTTAACTTGGTAGCCTTTCAAGGATGAGAACCACGTGAGATGATTCACAGCACAACAATATTCCACACTCCAAATGCTGTGAACTCCCGATTATTGCGTTAAAATCCTATATTAGATATGGGCTGGACCAATGACCATGGGAATTTACCAATTCACTAAAATTCCCCTCAAAATACGAAATGTCCATTTACCCACAATTAACCATGAAATAGACTCTAAAATCCCCTTTAATTAGGGTAAGCCGATGGGGCTAAATATTAAGAAAATTCTATTTCGACACAAAAATCGTCTCTCGTGACTGAATACCCACTGACAGAAAAAAACAATACGTCAGCCGTCCAAAATGGCCGAAATCCCTTTCCGATAAATGTCAAGTGGGTTCAGAAATTCATCCTCAAGAATTCCCCACTATATAACTTAACAGACCATTTACGAAAGGTACCCTAAAAACTATATTTATATACAGTATAACTACATTTGGGAAACTGTTCCCGACAAAAATTAATACAACAGCGATCGCAAAAAAAAATCCCTCACGACTTAAAATCGCTCATTGTGAAACTACCTTACCTCGGGTTCTGAGCCCGATATTGGAACGTACTACAAACATGACATTTGTCGGTGTTCTGTCGTCAAATGACGTTTATGTCATTCACTGTCACAATTAATAAACATTAACCTAACCAAAAATAAACAAGAAAATCTTAAAGAATGGTATCGTAAATAATTAATTACCCAAAGGTGAGACTATAATACATAATATATATAAATTTACAACGAAACTTGGTCTATTTTTAGGAGGGTTACCATCCTTTTACTTAGTGGTGAGATGAAATAAATTGTAATAATGATGTCAAAGTTAGAATACAGGTGAAATTAGTTAATGACCAAAATAATAGTGATATCAACCATACGATTTTACCCTTTTTTTTTCGTATGATTAACCAGGTAAGCCAAAACAATTTTATTAATTCGTGGGGCCAAAAATGAACGTTACAGATTCCCCCCTTACTTCAAGAGAATTCACTCAGGTGAATTCTCACCAGCGCTAGCTGTCTTCAAATCTTTAATATTCCAAGTCCCTTTGTCATTACCTTTTTCGTCCATCAAAACATATGTCCACGGAGATACCTTTTTCTTAACTAAATAGGGACCAACCCATCGAGGTGCTAGTTTCTTAGTATAGTACCGCGCAGCATCAGAAGAAACAAAATTCTTACGCCAAACCAATTGATGAGGAAGCAATTCCTCCCTACGCCGCCGAAGATTATAAACCCTTTCGTTTTTCTGCGAAGCTTTATCTAGTCGTTCCCTGACGTCCTTAAACAAATCATCAAATGCCTTGTTATTCTCAACATTATTAATACCAATGTCAGCAGAACAATCTCTCAGTTTATCTTTAATTGCAAATTCGCTACCCTTTAAGACCATATTTCTCCCAAAATTAAGATAGTAAGGAGTCTGTTTAGTAGACTCATTAAAAGAAGTACGTATAGCACAAGTCACTTTTGCTAAGTCAACGTCCCACTTTCGGTGATTATCAGAAACATACATAGCCAACATCGTTTTTAAAGTCCTATTATACCTTTCAGTAGGATTCGCCTGAGGATGATAATGGGCGTTAAACCGTACCGAAACTTCATACTCCTTCATTAAAGAAGAGAACGCTCCCGAAGTAAATTGTGGACCATTATCGCAAAGCAACAAACGCGGAATACCAAACAACAAAAATACCCCCTCTTCAATTCGTTTAGCTACTATTGGTGCAGTAGAGGATTTCAAAGGAAAAGTAAGCGTAAACTTGGTGAACAGATCGACAACGACTAAGATGAATCTATTGCCAGCCATGGATCGAGGTAGTGGACCTATCAAGTCAGTAGAAATAATTTCCCAAGGACGAGTAGCTCTGGGTTGGGGTGTCATATGTCCTTTAGGGCCACTCTGGTCAACCTTATGCGCTGCACAAACCGAACAATTCCTAACAAACGCAGCCACATCTGACCTAAGTTTGGGCCAATAAAACCTTTCACTAACACGCTTAAAAGTTTTCAACACACCCATCTGTCCAGCTAAAGGCAAATCATGCAATTGTTGCATAATCCCTCGCCTATCCCCTTTAGGAACAACTTCTTTCCAATCGTCAGCAACATCTCCTAAAGTCTTATAATTTGTTCTAATGTGTTTGAATAGCTTACCATCAATGACTCGCCACTGTGAGTACTTTATAGGGTGTTTTAACACCTTATCTATCATACCACTGTACCAACGATCTTTAACAACAGAAACCTCACTAATCTCAACATCCGGTATAGCCCTAGACAAAGTATCCGGCACAACATGATCTTTACCCTTGCGATGAACAATCTTAAAGTCGTATTGTTGGAGTTTGACACTCCATCTGGCTAATCGACCAGCAGGGTCCTTTAGATTTTGTAACCAAACCAGGGAATAATGATCGGTGATTACTGTAAATGAGACACCCTCTAAATACGGTCTAAGTTTCTCTACTGCCCATAGAACAGCCAAACATTCACGCTCCGTAGTGGAATAAACACGTTCCTGCTTAGTCAACGAACGACTCAAATAACTAATTACTCGATCCCCATCTGGATGAATCTGAACGAGGACAGCACCGAGTCCATAACCACTAGCATCACAATGAACTTCAAATGGAAAATTATAATCAGGACAACTTAGCACAGGGGCCTTCACCAAACATTCCTTAATCTTAACAAATGAAACATCACACTCTGGTGTCCAGCTAAACTTCCTACCCTTACGCAACAAAGCCGTAATTGGTGAAATCAAAGTGGAAAAATCGGGAATAAACCTGCGGTACCATGAGAAAGTTCCTATCACACCACGAACATCTTTAACACATTTAGGCGTAGGTAACAACAACATAGCCTTGACCTTGTCAGGATCCACATGAAGTCCAGTCCCATCTATAACATACCCTAAATACTTCAATTGGGGACGACAAAAATAACACTTATCCCAACTAACAGTCAAATTGGCTTCCCTAATACGCCTAAAAACTTCCTCTAAAATAACCAAATGTTCCTCGAAGGTCTGAGTAACAATTACTACATCGTCTAGATAGGTGAAAACGTTAGGTTCCAGCTCGGGTCCAAGAACTTGATCAATAAGGCGTTGCCACGTCGCAGGGGCATTATGGAGTCCAAAGGGCATTCGGTTAAACTGAAATAACCCACGTCCAGGGACAGTAAAAGCTGTAAAAGGCCTTGAAGACTCAGCCACCTTTACCTGCCAATATGCAGATTTGATATCCAATGTGGATAAATAATGGGCATTACGAAGTTTGTCCAAAGTATTGGTAATATAAGGAAGAGGGTAACTATCCCTTTCAGTTACAGCGTTCAACTTGCGATAATCCACGCAAAAGCGAAAAGTACCATCCTTCTTCTTCACCAGTAAAATCGGCGAACTCCACGGGCTGTTAGATTTCTCAATAACACCAAGACGAAGCATTTCTTCCAACTCCTTATCAATATGTTCCTGCATCACCGGAGAAACTGGGTAATACCTTTGTTTAATGGGTGGAGAATGACAAACAATTGTGTGTTCAGCAACATTAGAACACCCTAAACTAGTTCCCATTAAAACTTTATTATGCTCAATTACAGCATCCAAACGAGCTTTCTGCAAATCACCAAGCGTAAAACTGCTCCTAAGATGATCTACTGTGGCAATATCAACGGAAGACTTTGAAAAATGCCACTCATTATGTCTAAGATCTGGCACAACCCCCATTATTCTCCAAAAATCAGCACCCAAAATAAGAACATGTGGAACATCTAACACTACTAAAACAGGAATAATCTTCACTTGATCTCGAAGGGCAAATGGAACCAAACACTCACCAATACACTCACACATCTGTCCATTCGCAACCCTACAACTAGTTTTCTTCGAAGTATCAACTTCTAAACCTAAAGTCTGCAAAAGTTTCCAACCAGTACTACCTACAATAGTCTTTGATGCACCCGAATCCAAAAGACCTAATAACTCAACTCCAAATACGTTTACCTTAAGGTAGGGCCTTTCATCATCCCTAGCATGATCCAAAATATAGTCAAGAATGGGTTGAACTTTAGTCGAACGTTGTACAGCACTACTCTTTCGACCAGTTAAGAGCGCCTGACTTCGTTTCCCTGGTTACACCTTGGACAAGTCCTCACTGTATAACCTTCACGCTGACATTTAAAACATTTCAGCTGCTTGGGAAGAAGACAACCAATTGCTCGATGTCCAGGTTTCTTACACCGATAACATACAACTGACGACTCTTTACCAATCGACATACTATCTACCTCCAAACGATCTACTTGACGTGTGTCAACATCGACGAAAGCCAAATCTCTCTCTAACACATTACCTCTTCGACTGTTAGGCTCAACATAGCTATTTATAGCATCGCGTCTATCCTCCATACGACGACATACTTGTCTCAACTCCTCTACAGTACTAGGGAGTGGATCTCTCAATCTATCTTGATAAAAAGGGTGTAAATTCTTAATAATAATTGACATTTTTGCATTTTCAGGCACAAAACATCCCAACCTACTAAAGTAACTAGACATAACAGCAAGATAAACACCTATAGACTCAGACGAATGTTGTGTCCTTTTCCTGAGTTCATCAAACAAATCATCAGTATGATGTGCAGTTAAATACTCTCGTTTGAACTCATCTTTTAATTCACACCAACTGTGAGCACGAAGCCTGACATCCTTGTAGAATTGATAAGCTTTGTCGGAAAACAAATCAACACCTGAATCTAACAATATTTCTGATGGAACATGGCGAGCGATACGAAGTTCTTCTACTCGTTCGAGAAAAGCTGTAATGGACAAAGACCTAGATGATCCAGAAAACTTTTCTAATCCCCACTTATGTGGCGGTACCATTTTAGAATTCAGGCTATGAGATATATTAGCCTGCGAAATATTAGTTTGTGAAATATTAGCCTGAGAAGAAGCATGTGGAATGCTAACAACAGGAGACGAAGTAGCAGCATTTTGCACACCATTCAAAAATTGTCCATCTAGATTACTGGTCACGACACTCAATGCAGCTGGTACAATAGCATCTTTACTAGGAGGTGGTCGCGATTTCGTCTGAAACTCATCATGCAAACTAATCAATTTGGTCAATATTTCTGTTCTTTTGCCTTCAAGTGTTACATCTCCAGCAGTATCCATTTGATCAAACCTATTCCATGTGTGTGACAACTTACTCTGCAGTTTCTGAGTCTCGCTGACATTATTACTCCCACTATAACTACTTAACAAAGCGTCTAACTCCACACATTTCCTGGAAAGAGCAGCCTCATCATCAGCAAACTTAAAAGGATAACTAGGGTACTTAAAACTATCACCAGCTTTTTCCATACGCAGAGCCATAGAAAGTTGAGATCGCATCTCTTCTGCGGTGCCAACATTGAGACCTCTAAAGCGGAGTTCCCACTCAAGCTCCTCTTTCTCCAAACGATTAATAAACATTTTACGAGCCATCTTAATATCAGAACTCATAAACTCGATATAAATATAAGTTCCAAAATATACTATAGTGCAAAAATAATAATAAAGTCAAAATTTCAACTATAATACACAATTAGTTGACCTTTTTTTAAATACTCAAAATTCAAATAGTAAAAATCATTTAAAAAGGTGAATCAATGAATCAAATTGGTACACTATTCAGTTCTCACAACAAATGGTAAATGCATATACATATACTCAATTCTATCAGCATGAAAATTATCTAAGACTTATATTCATCAAAAAGCCAAGGTAATTACTCAAAATATAATATTTTAAACACGACAGCCCCACGTTGGGCGCCAAAAATGTAACCTACAAAATGAACTTTGTGATTCCACCAAAATTTTTTAAACAAAAAAAAAAAATTATTAAAGTATTAACTACAATTAAAAATGTTGTCTACTACGGTTACACAAGTTTCGGTTGTTCCGGTGTCAACCTTCGGGCCTTCGACGTCGCTCAGACGGCAGCTAGGGGGTGGATAGCTTACAAAAATTCCGGAAATAGTAGACAAATGAGTAGGCGCCAACTGGGTCTATATAGTGGCCAAACTATGATCCTATTTCCCCAAAAACCCAGTAAATGAGGAAAGAAATAAAAGACAAACCTCAACTTATGTTCCTTTATAAAAAAAAAAAAAAAAAAAATATTTAGTAAATATACAAACTAATTACCTGATGGCTTAGATAATAAAAAAAAAAAAGTTGGAGGAAATTAAAAGGAAAAAAACTTACACAGTGTATGTATATGCATAACCCAAAAAATTAATAAATGTATCAAAGTATGGAACGGTTCGTCGTTAGCTTGGTACCAGGCATGACGCTTGCGCAAAACATTAA
This sequence comes from Psylliodes chrysocephalus, assembly GCA_927349885.1. Classification (NCBI taxonomy): domain Eukaryota; kingdom Metazoa; phylum Arthropoda; class Insecta; order Coleoptera; family Chrysomelidae; genus Psylliodes; species Psylliodes chrysocephalus. Next base: position 67,403,046 of record OV651814.1, read on the forward strand.
TTTCCACCTTACATAAAAAAAAAATATAATATAATAGTTAACTTAAATATTGTGCATCACCGTACCTATACTACTTCATATATTATAAAAACAGTAAACTTATAATCTTTATAATCTTATAACCCTCTCCAAATTGGAAGGCGATATCTGCTTAACTTTTGGTTAAGACCAAACTACCCAAAAGAAAATTATTAAACCATGAAATTTTATAATTAAGTATAATTCATAGAACTAAATAAAAATATCAAAAAAAAATAATAAAAATACAACATATAAAGGACTTTAGACAGAGGTTATTTAATTAAACTCCCAGATTGGAAGAGGTTACTTAATCTCTGCCCCCACACGGGTCTTCTAAGATTGCTTAACTTATAGTTAAGTCTGGTCCATTTAATAATGAATAAATTGAATAAAGTAAAATTATGGCAGTAGCCCTTAATAACTGAAGAATTACAACTTAAACGTGGAAGCAGTCCAAGTGTTCTGCGACCCGAAGGATTACTACATCAGCATTAAGTGCTTAAATTAAGTAAAAATTTAAAATATTAATCAATTAAACGATGTAACATTTGATAATACTTAAGTTATGAGTGAAAGAACCCTAGAACATTCTGTGCTCAAAAGTATAAATAATGTTGAGAATACCTTGACAACATTCGGTTGAAAGTGAATGTATAATTTAACAATGCACGCATGAAACCTTCAATATAACGTATAAGAAAAACCTGATAGTAGGGTGTCTTCTTTCACAGCATTCCCATCTTCCTATCCAGAACAAGAAACATTCTTGTAAATCTAGCTACAAGTAAACTAGGTGGCTAGCATACCAATGTTCTGTGTCCCCTCGATGAGTCCACGATGAAACCGTTGAACTCCGGACGATATAACCCTCTGTGTACAACTGTTGAAATCCTGGGTCAACAATCCCTTGGGTCAAACTGTCGTCGAATCCTGGGCTAACAACCCCCTGGGTTAAACCCTTAAAATATTACAAAGAAAAATGTCAATACACATTGACTCAAGTATCCCGAACTATAGGATTACCCAAAAATGTACATAAACTAGAAAATATTCAGTATCTAGGATAAAGAAAAACTACATTGGCTCAACAGTGAGTCATAAACAGTATTATGAGCTTCAATAATTAAAATTCTGTTACACATGGTTGGTAACATAACCTAATATATACAAAACATACCTTTTTCGTAAAGGGTTAACTTGGTAGCCTTTCAAGGATGAGAACCACGTGAGATGATTCACAGCACAACAATATTCCACACTCCAAATGCTGTGAACTCCCGATTATTGCGTTAAAATCCTATATTAGATATGGGCTGGACCAATGACCATGGGAATTTACCAATTCACTAAAATTCCCCTCAAAATACGAAATGTCCATTTACCCACAATTAACCATGAAATAGACTCTAAAATCCCCTTTAATTAGGGTAAGCCGATGGGGCTAAATATTAAGAAAATTCTATTTCGACACAAAAATCGTCTCTCGTGACTGAATACCCACTGACAGAAAAAAACAATACGTCAGCCGTCCAAAATGGCCGAAATCCCTTTCCGATAAATGTCAAGTGGGTTCAGAAATTCATCCTCAAGAATTCCCCACTATATAACTTAACAGACCATTTACGAAAGGTACCCTAAAAACTATATTTATATACAGTATAACTACATTTGGGAAACTGTTCCCGACAAAAATTAATACAACAGCGATCGCAAAAAAAAATCCCTCACGACTTAAAATCGCTCATTGTGAAACTACCTTACCTCGGGTTCTGAGCCCGATATTGGAACGTACTACAAACATGACATTTGTCGGTGTTCTGTCGTCAAATGACGTTTATGTCATTCACTGTCACAATTAATAAACATTAACCTAACCAAAAATAAACAAGAAAATCTTAAAGAATGGTATCGTAAATAATTAATTACCCAAAGGTGAGACTATAATACATAATATATATAAATTTACAACGAAACTTGGTCTATTTTTAGGAGGGTTACCATCCTTTTACTTAGTGGTGAGATGAAATAAATTGTAATAATGATGTCAAAGTTAGAATACAGGTGAAATTAGTTAATGACCAAAATAATAGTGATATCAACCATACGATTTTACCCTTTTTTTTTCGTATGATTAACCAGGTAAGCCAAAACAATTTTATTAATTCGTGGGGCCAAAAATGAACGTTACAGGTGTCTCAATTTCATTTGTGCTGTGCATGGTTGAAAGGAGAATCACGGCTTTGTTTTTTTTTAGGAACTGTCGATATCAAGCAAGTGTCATCTTGTAAACCAAAATAGGTTGATTTTATTGGTGCTTTTTTGTTAGGTAGAAATTCGGGAGGTAGCTCCTTTTTATTCTTCTTTAGGGTACCAAGTAAAGTAAGTCCGTGGTTTAGTAAATATTCTGCTAGTGGATAGCTAGTGTAATAATTTATATATAAAAAAGTAAAATGCGGTGTGAATGCCGCAACGCGCCCGCTTATGAAAAATTATTTGACTCGCCCGACCGTGGGTTAAAGCACGTAGCAATAACGAGTTTTAACTGCTATTATTACAGTAAACAATTTCCTGGTGCTGTAATGGAATATAATCGGGATTTCTGCTCAGTTAAGTAACTGCAATTATTAGCCAAGAAATATAAATTTAACAGGTTTATAACTTACAAATACTATGTACAAACGAAAAAATGTATATAAAAAGCCCACCTCGCTTCTAGTGTTTATTAGAACTCAAGAACTTTTTGATTTTTCGAATAATGATAAAATTTAAGTGGGACAGTTGCGACCATACCTCTATTAATGGGATATCTGCTAATGCCTACTAATAATGCATGACCGAAACAGACGTCGAATAATGAAAGAACTGTAATAGTATTTTACGTTACAAGTCCGATAGGTGACTTATTACAGTATGAGTTGTATAAAAACCAGTACTGTAATAACACTTAACGGACGTATGTTGTATGATATTTTATTTCATCCTGTCTTTATAATACTTTTTAAAAAGCCTAAATAGATATGTTGATTAAAATAAAAAAAAATATAGCGATTTAATTGTGAAAAGGCAAACATTATTTTTAAAAGACACTGTAAAGTAGATTTACTGACATTATATAACTTCTCTTTACACTTTCTACTAGCTAAGGAGTGTCGAGACAGATATGCCGGCACAGATATGCCGGCGTGTTTTTTTTAATTATTTTATTTATTTTTAATGTTTTATTTGTTTTTAATGTTTTATTTGTTTTTTGTTTTTTTGTTTTTTTGTTTTTTTGTTTTTTTGTTTTTTTGTTTTTTTGTTTTTTTGTTTTTTTGTTTTATTTGTTTTTAATGTTTTATTTGTTTTTAATGTTTTTTTTTTTTTTTTTGTTTTTTTGTTTTTTTTTTTTTGTTTTTTTGTTTTTTTGTTTTTTTGTTTTTTTGTTTTTTTGTTTTTTTGTTTTTTTGTTTTTTTGTTTTTTTGTTTTTTTGTTTTTTTGTTTTTTTGTTTTTTTGTTTTTTTGTTTTTTTGTTTTTTTGTTTTTTTGTTTTTTTGTTTTTTTGTTTTTTTGTTTTTTTGTTTTTTTGTTTTTTGTTTTTTTGTTTTTTTGTTTTTTTGTTTTTTTGTTTTTTTGTTTTTTTTTGTTTTTTTTTGTTTTTTTGTTTTTTTGTTTTTTTTTGTTTTTTTTGTTTTTTTGTTTTTTTGTTTTTTTGTTTTTTTTGTTTTTTTGTTTTTTTTGTTTTTTTGTTTTTTTTGTTTTTTTGTTTTTTTGTTTTTTTTTGTTTTTTTGTTTTTTTGTTTTTTTGTTTTTTTGTTTTTTTGTTTTTTTGTTTTTTTGTTTTTTGTTTTTTTGTTTTTTTGTTTTTTTGTTTTTTTGTTTTTTTGTTTTTTTTTTTTGTTTTTTTGTTTTTTTGTTTTTTTGTTTTTTTGTTTTTTTGTTTTTTTGTTTTTTTGTTTTTTTGTTTTTTTGTTTTTTTGTTTTTTTGTTTTTTTGTTTTTTTGTTTTTTTGTTTTTTTGTTTTTTTGTTTTTTTGTTTTTTTGTTTTTTTGTTTTTTTGTTTTTTTGTTTTTTTGTTTTTTTGTTTTTTTGTTTTTTTGTTTTTTTGTTTTTTGTTTTTTTGTTTTTTTGTTTTTTTGTTTTTTTTTTTGGTTTTTGTTTTTTGTTTTTTTGTTTTATGTTTTTTTGTTTTTTTGTTTTTTTGTTTTTTTGTTTTTTTGTTTTTTTGTTTTTTTGTTTTTTTGTTTTTTTGTTTTTTTGTTTTTTTGTTTTTTTGTTTTTTTGTTTTTTTGTTTTTTTGTTTTTTTGTTTTTTTGTTTTTTTGTTTTTTTGTTTTTTTGTTTTTTTGTTTTTTTGTTTTTTTGTTTTTTTGTTTTTTTGTTTTTTTGTTTTTTTGTTTTTTTGTTTTTTTGTTTTTTTGTTTTTTTGTTTTTTTGTTTTTTTGTTTTTTTGTTTTTTTGTTTTTTTGTTTTTTTGTTTTTTTGTTTTTTTGTTTTTTTGTTTTTTTGTTTTTTTGTTTTTTTGTTTTTTTGTTTATTTTTATTTTTGTAATGTTAAATACATATTTACATTATTTCAAATATTGAATTGTTACCCAGCTTTTGTACAAAGGCAAGAGTTTACAAACATTTTAGATCATTTGTTTCCGCATATTCGTTTATTATCGTATCAATGCGCTTATCTAATTGAATGTACCTGTTTTTTCTTCGTTTTCCCTCTAAATTTAATGTTTTCCTTATCGATAACAAATTCGAATACATGGTCTCGCCTTTTAGGCACTTAATTAATTGTATATTATGTGGGTGAGGGTTTTTTATAGCCCTATTTAATCTGTCATTCCAGACTTCCACGGAGTTGTGTGTTCGATGCTTTTGACCAAAGATGTTGCACATATCAATGTCTAGGAGTGAATTTTCCATCCATTGTTCAATGAAATAATCTTGAAATTGCTGCAACTTTGAAGTAGTAGGGGCACCTTCCATAATGATCAACCAACCATTTTCAACAATCATGCGAGGAATATGTGTTAATGCTGCACATATACGTATATGTAACCTGGCCGCATTTTTTTTATATTCTTCGATCACTCCCAACTCTTGTACTTTCCTCCATAAGCATTGATTGAAATGAAAGTTGCAACAACTAATTCTGATGTTTGAAAATGTGCTCTTCAAACCTGCTATTGCAGCCATGTCAATTTTTACTATTTTAGGCGACCACCTGGGAAGTTTTTCTTTTAATGTTTTACACAAATTAATATAGGTTTTCTTCTGGTTGTTTTGCAGTAGCGTCAAACATTACAGGAACTATGTTCGTTTCGACGTAGTTGCTTCCTTACACAGTAAACCTATTGCTACTAATAAAATTTAGCCACAAATTTATCATTTGTACCTTAAATTAATGAAACAAATAGAATTGCGAGAATTCTTTGCAGCAACTTTTTAAAGTCCGTCTATAAATCAAACAAGTACATATTTACTTTACTTTCATTATACTTGTATATTATATTTTTTGATCTATTTATAGTTTTATAAATGGGTACCTTACAATGTTATTACCAAAATTGCCGTGGGCTTAAAGGAAAGGTAATGGACTTTTATTATAACACAATGGATTGTCACTATGATATTTTATTGGCATCGGAAACATGGTTGACAGAGGAAATTAGGGATGGTGAACTTATAGATACAAACATATTTAATGTTATAAGAGCTGATATGGATAGAACATATACTGGTAAGAGTAGAGGTGGCGGGGTACTTATGTGTATTAATAAAAATAAAATTAAAATTTTAAATATATTTAAAATAACCCTCAATTATGAAATGCTAATTTGTGATTTTAAAGTTAACAATGTTGCCAAAATAACCGTAGTCTTATTGTATATTCCACCGGAGTGTAAAAATGACTGTTATGTTAGTATGTTAGATATCTTACAAGAGAAGATATTAAATAACGATACATATATTTTCGGAGATTTTAATATTTCTGATATATCTGGAGTAAATATAGATTTCTTAAACGTAAAAAATGTTAAAATCAATGCATTGAATGAATTCATGGCTTTTTCATCATTACGACTAGTAAATAGTATACAAAATCCAAGAGGAAATACACTGGACTTAGTAATGGCATCACAGTTAGCGGACATTAAGGTAGATAAGTGTTTTCAACCTATAGTAAAAGAGGATGTTATGTTTCATCCGGCATTAGATATTTATATTAAAATAATTAAAAATGGGCATAAAATCAGTGCAACTCAAAATAATCTAGGAAACAAATTTAATTTTAAAAAAGCAAATTTCGATGAAATGATTACACAGTTCAGAACAGTAAGTTGGGATAAAGTTTTGGGAGAGAAGGATGTTGATATGGCCGTAGATTATTTTTATGAGATAGTTAATAAAGTTTTTGAAAATAGTGTTGAGAAATTTAAAAATAACAATAAAATTTTTAACAAAAAGCAATTTCCCATTTGGTTCACAAACGAAATGAAAGTTATGGTAAAAGAAAAATTTAAATTAGGGAAGTTAAGAACGATATCTGATGAATATAATAAAAAATTTAATCAGCTTAGAAAGAAATTAAAAGATCTAACACGGTTAGAACATAAAAAATACATAATGGAGACAGAGCAAAATATTACGGAAAATATCAATAGCTTTTGGTCATATATTAATAAAAAACGAGGAAGTTGTTTTTTAGAAACGGAAAAGTTTCATCTTAACAATACTGTTTTACCGATGAATCAACATGCTCAGAATTTTGCTAATTATTTCGAAACTATGTATAATAAAGACCATAGTAATCATGAAGAAGTAAATGTGGGTATCAGTAATCACGATATACTTAGTTTTAGTAAAGTGACCTCAGAAGAATATAAACTAGCGGTAAAAAAGTTAAAACCAAAAAAATCAACTGGAACTGATGAGCTTCCTCCATATATATTGAAAGCATGCGCTGACTGGTTAGAAACTCCATTAATACATATTTTTAACTTATCATTAAAGTATGAAATTTTCCCAAAGAAGTGGAAAACTGCGACCTGTGTGCCAATTTTCAAATCAGGTGATGCAACTGATGTATCAAATTACCGATGTGTCTCAATTTTGTGTGCTCCAGATAAATTATTAGAACATATTCTATATCAAAGGATTTATAGGCACGTAGAGAATAGCATAAGTCTTTTACAACACGGATTTGTTAATAAAAGATCTATCAACACTAATTTGTTTCGGTTCACTTATGAAGTCAATAACTCATTTGAGAATAAGATCCAACTGGATACACTTTATGCAGACTTCGCGAAGGCGTTTGATAGAGTTAATCATAAAATACTATTGAGCAAATTAGAATATTTTGGTATAAATCATGGCATTTTAAGAAGTTATCTGCAAGATAGGCAATTTTTCGTTAAGTTTAAGGGGCAAATTTCTAGTTTTTGTGATATTACCTCTGGAGTTCCTCAAGGATCCAATCTTGGACCGTTACTCTTCGTATTATTTATAAATGATTTGCCTTCTATTCTAAAAGAATCTAAATGTTTACTATTTGCAGACGATCTCAAAATTTTCAAGGAAATAACTACTGTTAGAGATTGTATAGGACTCCAAAGGGATATCGACAGAATTTATGAATGGAGTGATAAAAATAAATTATATTTTAATCTAAAAAAGTGTAACATAATGACATTTACATATAAAATAAACCCAGTATATTTTGAATATATTATGGGGGGAGAATACTTAAATAGAAATAATGAAATTAAAGATTTGCGAGTGAGGTATGATTCAACTCTATCATTTGCAGGGCACTTTGAAAAGATTTACAAAAAGGCAAATAAATCTTTAGGATTTGTTATAAGAAGTTCTAGAGAATTTTCTAATATAAACACAATAAAAACATTATATTTTACTTTAGTGCAACCTATTTTAGATTTTGCTTCTATTATTTGGCATTCACAGCCGTATACATTTTTGAGTAAAATTGAGAAAATACAAAACAAATTTCTAAGATATTTATATTTTAAGGAACATAATATACGGCCCGATTATAATATAACAAAGACAACGCATTTGAGGAGCACCTTTAAAATTAAATCTCTTAGTTTAAAAAGGAATGTAAATATGTTGATGTTTTTATATAAAATAATAAACTCAGAAATTAATGATCCAAATATATTAAGTATCATAAGCTTTAATGTGCCTCGATACGGTGCTCGACATTTTCAAACTTTCAGAGTTCCCTTCTATTCTTTGTCATCCACCGCCCGATCTTCTCTGCCAACTATGCTTAGACTTGCAAATGAAGTAAGTTCCTTAACAGAATTAGATTTTTCCTTGACCCTACGACAATTTAAGAAAATTGTTAATGACTATTTTAATTAATTTATCGATATACCTATGATTGTATTAATTTTTTTTACTTATATTAGTGTTTAATAAACAATACTTGTGTATTGGATATATTTGAATTAAGTATTCCATGTAATTAGGCTTGAAGCCTGTTTGGGATAAATAAATAAATATTGTTTCGTTTGTACTAAGTAGATTTTGTCCACAATCGGATGAAAACACCATTATTGTGTACCATGACTTATTATCATCAGCGAATAAAAACATACGCCATCTTCCATCGCATAAATATCGTCTGGAAGGACAATTTCTTTCGCACTTAACGATTCTTTAAACTACCCTCCTGCAGCATGTCGAATCCGGTTGACTGTTCTTTTGACAGATTAATACGACTGAACAGCAGCAATCAATTTATAACCCACGTCTTTCACAGGTACTATTTCTTCTTCATATGGTATCCTTACTGTTACGCCCTCTTATCGAGCCCTTTTAAGAGTTTCGGAAACTCGGTCCTTCACATCTACGGCAGCGGTATCAGGTTTAAAATTATTGTAGTCCACAGTGTGTTGAATGATATCGTTATTGGTCACTATAGCTCCTTTACATATCTCGGACTTCCCTTTAGAGCAAACCCAGCGTATGCTAGTGTTTTTCGCTACTTTTTGCTTTACAATTTGCAACGGACTATAAACATAATTGCTCCTCTAAAAGGTAATAAGTAAACTTAAACAAATATTTTCTTGGTAAGTAAATTATAATATTATTTGAAGTGTTGTGTACAATTTTTTTATTATTATCTTAGTGAAGGAAAGTTATACAGGGTATTTAAAAGAGCCTTATCTAAATCGATTTTTTCTGCTATTTTCTAATATATAATCAGATATAAATTTGGTTACACAGGGTGTTGTTTTTGAACCGAAAAGAAATTTTGTTACGCCGGACCTGGATTTGAACTATTATTTTCATTTGATTATTTTTGTAATATCAAAATGATTCTACATGCCAAATTGAAAATTTTTATACCGAATGATGGTTGTTGAGTTTTGGCCAAATAAAATTCCAGGCGAATAATCCAAGTGTCATACACTTAAACGTACGTACTCTTAAGTCTGAATTACCCTGTATATATCAGTAAACCAAAAAATCTATTTTCATTATTCGACTTCTGTTTGGAATTACCAGGGGAGGGTCGCAACTGTCTGACTTAGTTCGAAAAATCAAGAGAGGGTCTCAAATGTATCGGGGATATAGATAAAGTTGCAGAACAACTACAGGACGCAATCATAACATCATATCACAATAATTGCTCGTTAAAGAACAGGAAAACTTTTAGAAAGGTGAGCTGGTGGAACACCGAATTCGCCAAACTCAGAAGGAAAACACGTAAACTTTTTAATAAGGCTAAAAAGACGAATGAGTGGGAGGAATACACCGAAACACTCACAGAGTATAACAAAACTCTTAGGAAATCTAAGAGGGATTCATGAAGAACATTCTGTCAGGAAATTAAAAATACAACTGAAGGATGCAGATTTCATCGCATTCTAGCAAAATACCCAATAAACCCTGTGGGGACTTTAAAAAACCCAAACAGGGGAATACACTAAAACTGGAATGAAAACATTAGAACTACTTCTTAAAACTCATTTCCCTGATTGCACAACAAACTCGAATGCAGCAAACCAAACCCACACGAACTGGAACTCTAAAAAAAAGTCTCCAGCCTAGAGTGGGAAACTGCTAAACGGGTAGTTACAACAAAGAAAGTAACATGGGCAATACGCACCTTCAATCCATACAAATCACCGGGAGCAGATGAGGTACTGCCTGTGCTTTTGCAACAGGCAATAGAAACGCTGGCCCCGCATATTTGTAGACTACAGGGCAAGTTTGGTGCATAAACATGTACCAAATACCTGGAAACAAAGCAGAGTTGTCTTTATGTCTAAAACGGGGCGTCCAACGTATGCCGTGACAAAGGCCTATAGACCAATAACTCTGACGTCATTTCTATTGAAAGGATTGGAAAAACTAATTGATCAGCTTGTCCTGCAAACCACTCTGATAGAGAGGCCATTTCATACAAACCAACATGCCTATCAATCAGGAAAATCTTGTGAGTCTGCTCTGTATCATCTTGTAACCAAGATAGAGGGATGACTCAGTAGCCAAGAAATAGTCCTAGAAGCATTTCTTGACATAGAAGGAGCTTTTGATAATGCCTCCTTTAAATCAATGATAGCTGCCGCTCGCAAACATGGAATAGAAGACACCATCTGTTGGTGGATAGAAGACATGTTATGCGGACGGCAAGTACAGGCACAAATGTTCAGTGAAATCATGCAGGTGAATATCCACATGGGATACCCACAGGGAGGAGTCCTTTCTCCTCTATTGTGGAACCTAGTGGCAGATGAACTGCTGAAAACACTAAACAATCAAGGGCTGTACGCCCAAGGATATGCACCAAACCACAGTCTTTGAACTCATGCAAAGAGCTCTTAGGCTGACGGAAATGTGGTGCGTTAGGGAAAACCTCTTGGTAAACCCTGACAAGGCACAACTCATAACCTTTACTCGGAAAACCAGGTTGGAGGTTTTAGAAACTCCGACTCTGTTTGGAGGAAGGCTAAACAAAACGAACCAACTAAAATATATGGGTCTGGCCCTAGATAACAAACTTACTTGGAACCGACACTTACAAAAAGTGACCAAAAAATGTAAAATGTCTTTCTCTCTCTTCAAGACCTGCATTTGAAAAAACATGGGGATTAAAACCAAAAATGGTCCACTGGCTATATTTGGCAATAACAAGACCCATGATAACTTATAGTGCGGTTGTTTGGTGGCCAAAAGTAAACCAGAAAACAGCCCTCAATACCCTCTCAGGAGTACAGAGGCTGGCATGCCTTTGTATTACAGGAGCACTGAGAAGTACATCGACAGCCTTTATGGAAATCATTCTAAACCTCCTGCATACAGACTGGAAATCTCCATCAACTGGAACCCATTGGGACATATAAAACATACCAGAATAACACATGAAGTAAATGATTATATATTAAATATGGGATCAGATCACATGACACCCCTCCTAACCTTTAACAGACTCTTCCAGGTCAACTGTAACTTCAACAAAAGTTGTTTGTAATATAATTGTATAATTCTTGTCCTATACATAATTTCTCTAAAATAGACCGTATTCGAGGTATTTGAAAAAATATGTAAATTTCGAATTTTGAAGAAAACTCAAAATCGGATAAAGGAAAAAACATTAAATTTTAAACTCAAGTTTTATTTCGGCCTGAGGTGAAATGATTAAATTTGGGACAAAGTCGGAACATCTGGGGGGTACTTTATGGAAGGTTATTTTTATATGTTATAGAATATATCTATTATTTACGTTTGGAAAAGAAAATTCATTAAATAAAAGTTACTTATAATATATTTGACAAAATGTAAAAAAAAAAATAGTTTTTTTTTTAATTGTTTAAATTTTAAACTTGTGTTTTATTTTGTTCTGTGGTGAACTGATGAGATTTTGGACAAAGTCGGGACATCTGGTGGTACTTTAGAGGAGGTCGTTTTTATATTTTATGGAATATATCTGTTATTTATGTTTGGAGAAGAAAATTGTTTAAATAAAAGTTACTAATATTATTATCTATAATTTTTGCTTTATGCCAAATTTTCCTGAAATTGTCCTTATTCGAGAAATTTGACAAAATGTGCAAAGTTCTGATTTTTAAGAAAATTGTTAAACTAAAAGTTGTTTGCGATATCGATCTCTATAATTTTTGTTTTTACATGATTTCTTTTTAAAACAGACCGTAATGGAAAAATTGGAGGAAGAGTGCTAAATTTAAATTTTTCAGTATTTTCGTTTTCAATTAATATCTATAGAAAAATGTTTCGAGTTAGATGTATGTGGAAAATGTATATATTTAGTTTATCCTTTAAAAATTTATAGAGATGTTGCAATAGGTTGTACAAAATAACCGGAAAAAGCCTATAATAACTAGATAGGAAAGTCATGTGTTGGATACATCAGATTTTTTATATAATTATTATTGTGTTAGTTTGCTAACTCAAATCTCAACGCCGTATACTACTTTACAAAATTTCAGGAGGAGATACGATTGTATCACCTTGCGGCTACTAGCTCCAAGCAATTCATTATTATAAAGGTTCATAAAACTAATATTTATTTTTTTTACAGTTAATTTACACACTTTTGCTACCTCTAATGTGTACTCATGGACATCACCATCTTTACCGATACTTAGTAGCAACAACACTGATATAAATCCATTGGGAAGACCTATAACCAATTTGGAAGAGTCATGGATAGCATCTTTACATTTACTTGGATCACTATTTGGAACTATAGTAGCCGGATATTGTTCTAAAAAATTCGGCAGCAAAAATTCCTTGATCATTTCCTCTATACCGTTCATCATTAGTTATGTTATTATAGCCCACTCCAAAACTGCTTTTCTATTTTATATCGCCAGGTTTATAACAGGTGCTTGCGCAATTTTTAGTCTAATTGTGATACCTAGTTACGTCGCTGAAGTTTCACTCGATCATAATAGAGGAAAACTATGTTCTATATTAGGAACAGTATTTTCTTTAGGAAATTTAATGACTTTTTTTATCGGTCCTTTATGTAGCATTCAAACTATGGCTTATATTGTATTGAGCATTATGATACTATTTCTCGTTACATTTATGCCTTTTGTGCCTGATAGTCCTTATCGGTATATACAGATGCAAAAAAAAAGAAAGAGCTGAAAAATGCTTAAAGAAATTTCGCGGCAATTCGGATGTTAAAGAAGAAATTGAGACTGTTTATAATTTATTATCTCATGATAAAATAGAAGAGCCGAGTGTTTTTAAAGCCATTTTAACATCTCCTTCTACAAGACGCGCTTTATTTATTTGTTTATCATTACTTTTACTTCAAATGTTTATAGGATTTGGTTTTCTGTCAGTTTATTTACAATCAGTAATTGAAGCTACTGACGATACAATACCTTCCTACGCAGTATCTATGATTATTGGTATTTTACAAACAGTTGCTTACCTGACTAGTAATTTGTTGGTCGATAAATTGGGTAAAAAAAAACTAATGTATATATCTGCAGTAGGTTGTTCTGTAGCAATGTTTTCATTAAGTTTTTACTTTTTTTTAAAATCTCAAAAATATAATATTGATTCCATATTTTGGTTACCATTGGTAACATTGAGCGTTTTTTTCATATCTTTCGGTGTAGGTATTGGTCCTATTCCTTTTACGATTACTGGAGAATTATTTTCATCGAATGTAAAATCTGTTTGTTTGAGTATAACTTTTATGTGTAGTGTGGCTTCGGGTTTTTTATATATTGCAGGAATTCCTTTTATTTTATCCTATGTCGGATTGGATGCTATGTTTTGTTTTTGTGGTATATCCGGACTTTTCACAGTCTTATTTTTAAAATTATTTGTCCCAGAAACTGCGGGAAAAAGTTTTGAAGAAATACAAATAATATTAAGCAATAAATAATAAATGTTACACTTAAAATAGTTTTTTTTTAATATTAAATATGTCCATACTTTAATAATTTTTCATTATAACAATAATTATGGTTAATTATTGTACATGGTGAGTCGTGAGCAATTTTACATACTTCTGCCATAGTATGTCCCTTAGGGAAAATATTATATTAGTATTTAAAAGTATCAACTTTCCTTTATTATTAATATACATTTTGTTAATTTTTACAAAGAATTATATGGCTGTAAAATCTACAAGATTTACTAGATTTCTCTAATTTTTTGGTATAACTGCACACTGTTGTCTAGCATATAATTTATATCCTCAAATGTTAAAATTTTCTAGGATAGGCTTAGGAAAAATAGGAAAATTATAGGAAAAAGCTATTGGTGTACCTATTAAGAGCGAAAACTGATACTTTGCCGCTGTAGCTCACAAGACTTTTGCTACGATCACATTATTTTTAGAAATAGATATAAAAACTGAAAATTTATCGTAAGTAGTGTATAATGTGTTGCCTATATCAAAATTAATCATGAAAAACGGAGTTGATATTCAAAGTCAATGTTAACTTGGATAATAAAACATCAAACAACATACAGATAACTTGAAAATCATTTATTAAAAATACATATTATATCTAATTTAAATTAGGCGAGCAACAAAGCTGTCAAGTTTTCCGAAAACGTGAACTTTGCAATTAGACATTCCAAACAAATGAATTGCCAGTGGCAAGGTTTGGTATATCTAAGGGTTGCGACATAAGATGTATTCTATCTACAAGACGTAATATCATGAATAAATGATTACGTTTAAATATTTTAGGTCGAGCACAATAAAAATAATATTTAAAAAAACCGCTATTACATTTTTTCATAAATTGACAGGTTTGGCGACTACTATTTCGAATAAAAATAAGTTACAAGATGCAAGACTATGTCGCTACCTCCTAAGATATACAAGACCTTTCCACTGGCAGCTATTGTTTGACAGGTCGTTGGAATGCCTAATTGTATTTCGAATTGCAAAAGCCTACTTTGGATAGATATCATAGAAAATAGCTATTTGTGTATTAGGAGCAAAAAGTAACACTTTGCCCCTTGAGACAGAAAGTTGGCAACGAAAGCGGCAACTTTTTGCGCAATATGCATACAAGATTTTTTCTACGATATCCTTATTTTAAGAAATAGATATAAAAACTGAAAATATGACGTAAGTAGTGTATAATGTGTTGCCTATATCTACACTCATCGGCACAAAAAACAGCCACCCCATAATTTTTTATTCAAATGCCTCAATTTTATATTTGTTGCATTGTAACGATAGGCACGGATTGGTACATGATTTTAAAATGTGCTTTCTTCAATAAATGTTTTCGAAAAGCTTTTATATCAAAAGAATAACGTCTGTAAACATTAACACAAAGAAAATAAATTTATTAACAGTTACAGAATTATCATCAGAAACACAAAAACAATTTAAAAAACACTTGTCTGTCTAATGAATACCTCGTATTACCGCCACGAGCCTGTATAACGGCATTCATTCTTCTATACATACTGTTAATCAAGTTGAATAATTCATTCTGTGGAATTGCTTCCCATTCCTCTAAAAGAGCCACTCTGAGCTGAACCAAGGTAAAAGGGGCAGTTACCCGGCTTAGAATCCTTCTACCGAGCATATCCCAAACATGCTCGATGGGATTTAGATCGGGACTGCGCGCTGTCTATGCCATTTGGGTGATACCAACTCTGTTCAAATATTCCGTGATAATGCGGGCGGCATGAGGGCGTGCATTGTCATGCATCAGTATGAAGTTGTCACCAACAAATGGTACATAAAGGACAACATATTCTTCTAGGATCTCATTTATGTACCTATGCGCAGTCAAAGATCCCCTAGGGGCCATGTACAATTCTGTACGCGCCTCCGAAGATATGCCAGCCCACACCATAACTTAACCTCCTTGAAAAGTTACCATAGGGCTACAAGTACACTCGGCATATCGTTCACCTGTCCTTCTCTAGACTCTTTCGCGACGATCTGGTGATTGTAAGCAAAATCTAGATTCATCGGTAAACAACACAAAGCTCCAGTCGTCAGCATTCCAATTTTGATGCTCACTAGCGAATTGTAATCTAGCTACACGATGCACCCTGGAAAGTTCTGGTTCTATAGCGGGTCTTCGAGATCTCAGATTAGCTTCATTTATCCTTCTTCTTACTGTTCGTTCACTAACATTTACGTTCCTGACATGTTCAAGGTTATTTCTAATCTCTACAGCAGTTGTGTGACGATTTCTTAGTGCTGAAAATATTATAAAACGGTCATCTCGATGAGTAGTTCTTCTCTGAGGACCGGTTCCAGGGCGTCGAATATAAAGTCCCGTCTCTATAAAACGTGTAAATACACGTTGCATGGTACTACGTGATACCCCGAATCTGTTAGCCACGTAAATTTGACTTCTTCCGTCTTGAATAAGAGCAACAATAGATGCAACACTTTCTGCGCTTAAAGGCATCTTAAAATTCGCACTAATTGACATAACCAAGTACTAAACCATAGAACATAATATACACTTAACTTAGCATTTAATGTCATCGTGAAAATCATTGAAAATACATAGCCTACTTGGAATACTGAAGTAAGGGCAATATGATAACTTTTGCATTATTGAGATTTTCGTTCAATATCTGGAATATATTCAATTTGGGAAGGCATTTCAGGTTAAAAAATCTTCAGGGTATTTTACTAAACCGTGTTCTCTGTTGGCCAAACGATTAAAACCCAATTAAAAAACAAATTAAAAAAAATTAATGCATTTTTATTAAAAATTATCGAGGTGTCCGTTTTTCGTGCCGGTGAGTGTAAGTTAATCATGAAAAACGGAGTTGATATTCAGAGTTAATGTTAACTTGGAAAATAAAAAATAAAATATCAAACTACGTACAAATAACTTGAAAATCATTTATAAAAAAGAAATAAAAGCCTACTTTGGATAGTGATTGTAGAAAATAATTATTTATGCGAGTGTGACAATCACATAAGTCAAAAAAGGGACTTTACACACGAATTGCATACAATATTTTTTCTACTACCTGAAGTTTTATCAAAAAATGTAAGTTTTATATACATTTTCTTCACGCACTAGCGTATAAAAAAGATTAATTTTTCGTTCTAATTATAACACTGGATTGTAATAAAATATAATTAAACTAATTTAATATACATATTTTCACCAAATTAAAACAAATTAACTAGATTAACTTAAGACTTAAATGTTATTATTTAGGTATTAATAATAAAATGAATTAATTAGATTAATATGAAATTGAATATAAGTTATTTAATTATTCACAATATTAATGTGAAGAGTGCAGTTTGTGCACTTGTTAAAAGTTAATCCGTTAGCTTGCTCCATGCTAGAGTTTACTGTGGTTACAGAAACTGATGACGTAGCATTACTAACAACATTAACATTAGGTACTAAGTTGTTTAAATTATTATAGCTAAGGTTAGTTACTTTATAACATGAAGAATTGCCAATAAAGTTGCTAACTTGCGTGGAAATAGAAGGGGAGTTATCTTCTGTTACATTCGCATAAGAAATATTTTGTGATCATTTTATCATTCATTAATATAAAATTAGATACATTATTTCTTTTACTTAAAGTAGAATCTACGTAGCCCTCTGCGACGGTAGAAGACTTCCATGTTTTTTTATCTGTTAGAAGGTCACCTCCAGAATTTGCCAACATTGTTGCTGATGACCTCCTAAAACAATGTCCAGTATACATAGTCGGATTAGGCAATTGCAGATAATTTGCTATAATAGATGGATAGCATTTTGTTAAATGTATTTATCCCTACTGGCTGTTTGATGCACTTATTGTTTCCATATTTCAAAAAGAATGTGGAAGTCGCAATCATAGGCAATCATAGGAGGTCCTAAGGCAATATATTTTTTAATATAAGATAAATAATCAATTTTTCAATTGGTTTGATTTAAAATAGTAAAAATTCTTTCCGGCTCATTTTTAGTTTCAGGAATTATAATAATAAAAACTGTTTCTTTGTCTTCGATTTCATCATATTTTAAATTTCAATTCGTCTCTTCGGCATGCGCATGAAATGCCACCTGGAAAAAAACAATATTGATGTAATGACTGATGAATTTATTACTCACTTCAGATTTTATTATAAAAATTATATAAATACTTTATAATTAAAATCTACTTACAATAATTATTGTAAATTATGCTTACTTTAATCATTAGAAAAGTTGAATCTGGAGCCTTTTGGAGAAAAGTTATTAAGTGATCTTTTTCGAAAATGTCTTGTACTCCTTTTACAAAACGAATTTATAATATTTTGATATGTCAATATTATTTTTGCTTTTTAAAGTTGTTTTTAACATAGAAAATATCGACCATGTTGTGGATGGATTATAGTGTTTAATTTACTTGAAAAATATGCCATCAGGACATTCTCAGAATACTTGATAATTTTATTTCTTTTACACCATTCCATAAAGAAATTATATTTCGACTCATAAATGTTGGCCGATTTTTGGGGCAATAAATCTTTCGAAGTATTCTGTGCTGCATCCAATATATTAGGTGGAGTATTTTCGAAATAATCATCAGAATTAGATGAATCCATTGTTAAAATGAAGTTTGTATAGATGCCTGTTTTGTTTTCTGAAGAAAATATCTACAATAATATCATGATAATTACGTAAATATTAAATAGATATATTTTTACTGACCCTATTTCAGTTTAAATGTCAAATAGAACAAAGAAATTTAAGAAATATCTCACAAAACGTAGGTACTAAATTTCAGTCAATCACAGCCAACTTAACAAGATTGTTAGAAATCTTTAATTACAATTTTTGTAACTTTTATTATTATTTAATTAGATTCACTAATAGGTATTTGCTGAATTCAAATAAGTGTTAATGTATGATTAAACTAAAAAAATAAAACAACTAATTTATAATATTTTTGAATATTGATATTGTTCTTGATTTTTAAAGTTAAAATGTCAAATGAAATAAAGAAGTGTCATTTGTGACAGGCTCCTGGTTCACCTGCTGTGAATCAACGAGTCTGTGGCGCTATTAATGTAATTCCCGAATAGGAGTTGCTCAGGGGCCAGTTTTGATATCGCAGTTTGCTCTGCGACCCTGTGGTACACCAGAGTGTACTCAAGGTGAACTCAGTGGAGGTAAAAATAATTCCAGGCGGTCACTGCTAGGTTAACACTATATTAGAATAAATAAAGAAAAATTAAAAAAACACTTATCTTCTTAATACATCATACCCTACGGTACCCTGAAAGAGAACGGTCAAGAACCAGCAATAATAGAAACGCAGAAATAGATAATAAAATATATATTTACAAAAAAATTACAAAAGTGCCGGTACACTGGTCTGGCACGGCGGTAAAACAGAATTATATAAAGAAACAATAAAATTAAACCATACTGTAAGAAAATAATAGCGGACCTAGTATAAAGCGGAGAGAGAAAAAGAAAATACTAAAAGTAAATTGATACAATTACGATTACTTTAATACTACGGCGTCATGAGGTTTACGGAAAATGGTTTAATACACTTGTAAACAATTCAAATAGTGAGAAACAGTTACGGATCGCCAGCACCGGAGGCTAGGCGGTTCAGATACCTCACAAGTCCTAGTATACAAAGAAAGAAATGAAAATTAAATATTAATGTCAAAAGCTATTTAATTATTGACGGACCTCCGTATTAAAAAAAAAATAATAAAAACAAATTAATATATTTGAAAACTATTCAAACAAAGACGGATCCCTAAATAAAAAAAATTACCAAAAATTAAATTAACAAAGTAGGAGTGTATTTAAATAATGGCGGATCCCTATATTTGGGAAATTTATTAAAGTTGAAAATTATTTAAATATTAACAAATCCCTATATCTGTAAAGCTTAATAAATAAATTATTAAAGTTGAAAATTATATAAATATTAACACATCCCTATATCAGGAAAATTCTATAAATAAATTACTAAGGCTGAAAATTATTTAAACGTTAACGGGTCCCTATGTTTGGGAAATTTAATAAATAAATTATTAAAGTTGAAAATTATATAATTATTAACAGATCCCTATAGCTGGAAAATTTAATAAATAAATTACTAAAACTGAAAATTATTTCAGCATTAACGGATCCCTATTTTTGGGAAATTTAATAAATGAATTATTAAAGTTTAAAACTATATAAATATTAACGGATCCCTATATCGGGAAAATTAAATAAATAAATTACTGTAACTGAAAATTATTTCAGCATTAACGGATCCCTATATCGGGAAAATTAAATAAAATAAATTACTAATACTGAAAATTATTTAAACCTTTAAATATTTACAGTTTACTAGCTCAGGAGGCTAATCGGATTGGGAATCGTGAAAAGCCCAGTATACGGAAAATGTATGAAAATAAATTAATACGCTTAAAACAATTTAAATATGTCGAAAATCAGATGCAAGCACATAAATGAAATCCGAATTGTCGGAGTCCCCTTGTATCTTACTATCCAATCGATGGGAAACGCAAAATTCTCGCCTACTGATAAATAAGGTTTATTACACGGTGTTTTGGATCGGCGATCGCATAAAAATAATATTTACGAATTTTGCCCAGCGTCTAACGAGAGTGTATGTGTGAATTTAATTTCACAGGAGCCGTCTGACTTCATTCAATAACTAGACGTGAACAGGAGATACGGAATGATTCAAATACCATTGAATAAAAAATAAAGGAAAATAATTTTTACACGAAGTGAGGCGCGGAAATTAATTTAAACGTTTATTTTTCTTTTTGGGAAGTTAGATACGTTGTCAGAAGAGAGCACTCTACACTGAGGATAGTTCCAACTTCAAAAAAAAATTAAAACAATAAATAATAAAAAAAATGAGACAGGTCGAACCTCTCACTTCGATACTAACTGGGCGGTTTTTACAGGAAATTAGATTTAGCCATAGACTAAGAGAGCACTCGGAGTCTAGTCCATATCCAACCTCAAATAAAAAATTGCCAACGGGGTCCCACTGAGGGATGAAATAATAATTCCTGGGTATGAATCAAAATTCTTGTTCGGTAACACGGGTGTCCCAACTAATTATATCAAAGCCAGTATAAAAATAGAAAGAAAAATAATATACGGTTCCTACCTTTAACAATCTAACGGGTTACAAACTCGGATTTAATACGGCGTTCACTATAATTTTTAGAAAACTCACTACCTAGTGTTTCTCGACTGTCAGGACTCAAGAGTCGGCATTTTTAGCTTCCCGTCAATTTATGCTTTTTCGGTAAAGAAAGATGGAAGACTAGTACGACAAAGTGGGGATACCACTACCACAGCCGAATGTTTACAATTCAGAAATACAAAAAATGCCCTTCTTGTACCTTGACAAATAAAAGTAAATAATTCATACGAAATCGACTCTAAAAATGCCCATTCGGATTTCGGCAAATAAAAGAATATTTTAAACTACGAGGGTACTCGCAATTGCTGAAAAACGGTAATTCCTGGGAAACAGAAATACGGGGGAACTTCTACAAGTTCTCAGGCGAGAATTAATTGAAATATACATTTTTAAGATGAATTAAAAATAAAATTTAGTGATTTCGTCACACATTCATCCATAGCCAACTTAGCTGGATCGTTAGGAACTTAAATAAGTTTCGTCAACAGGTAAAAAGATTTCACAATAATTTTTATTAATATAATATTGTTGGAACCGTTATTCGTTATTTTGACACAATCACCTCTACTCAAATGTCATTTGTCGTTTTCTTCTTCCTTGATTCGCCTTGTGAGAATAATTGTGGACTTGAATGTCAACGAATCAACTGAATTTCATTTTAAATTATCCTGGTCATTTGATGTTCTAAATGATTTTAATCTATCGTAAATTTCGTCTGATTTTATAAGGTAAATTTTAATACTAATATATTGTTAAATTATATATATATATATATATATATATATATATATATATATATATATATATATATATATATATATAAGGAGATAGTTTTTTAGACCGGAAAATATTTATTTTTAAGTGAAGATAATATCAGGTTAGCGGTCCTAAGAAATAAAACTCTTTTCCTTACTTGCTCAATATTTCGCCATTGTTTAATAGCTTCATCAGGAGCGAACTACAAGATTTTTAAATCAAACAATACACTAATAAAATAATTTAAAATTACTACTTACAGGATTTGAGTCAATCGAATAAAATTTTAAATAAAAACAACATACACTCAAACAACTTTTGGACAGTGGACACTTTAAAAATTTATCAAGTTGATAAAATTAAAAATAAAAAGTGTAGACTAGAAATAACTATAGTGAGATAAAACTAAATGATTTTTAATATTGTACAGAGTGATACTTAAATTTTATTTAGAATATTACAATAAATTTTGCTTAGTTGGTTTATGTCAGATTTATAATTAATAGTGTTTTTAGTTTTATTAATGTAGTACATTTCCAGAAATAACCTATTATTGTATTTGTTTTCTTTTCCTAAAATTTTTATCTCCGTGTAGTCAAACTCATGTCCCGTATTTATATGGTGTTCCACCGCCGCACATGTATTTTTTTTTGGTACGGCAATCGCTTTTGTGTTGAGTGACTCTTTGTCTCAACCATTGTCCCGTTTGTCCTATATAACATCCATTGCACCCCCTGAACAAGGCAAACTGTAAACAACATTGCTGTTGAATAACGTTGGTGTTTTGTCCTTTACTTTTGAGAAAACGTTTTTGATCGTTAGGGGATTGTAAGGAGCAATTTTTTAAGGAGCAATTTTTAAATTAGGAGCATTATTTTTGAACAGGGGTGTAATACGATGAGTTAAAGAGTGTATTGAGGAATTCTTTTATAAATTAAAGTAGTTGGTTTATCTTTATCTGTGGGACCATCGTACAAGTTAGTGTTGTATATTAACTTCTTTAAGATGTTCTTTGGATACCCGTTGTTTACAAAACTGTCAAAAAGCTTCTTGAAATTGTGAATAAAGTTGTCATCGCTGATGTGTGAGATTCTATTTTTCATAGCAATTACAGTATTGAATTTTTTTTTGGATGGTTAGAATAAAAGTTTAAAAATCTATCAGATATCTGATATCAGATATAGCCATGCTAAAAGGAAAAGGTAAAAATGTTAAGAAAGGACATAGGAAATTTGCACAGGACCCAGATAAAATGCCTTTAACTATTAAATGAACAATTTAAAACTATTAAGTGAATAATTTCACAGAGACTAAAATTAATATGAAAAGGAAAAATTTAATTTTAGAAATTCTTGTACAAAATATGTATTTTCAACAATATATCGGTATTTAACCTTACCCTATAAAATCAGACGGATTATACAATAAATAAAAATGATTTAGTACATCGGATGACCCAGACAATTTAAAATTTAAAATTAACTGATTCGTTGACAGATACAAATCAAAATGAAATAGGAACTTTTGACACAAGGCATAAACGACAAATGACATTTGAGTAGAGATGTTGGTGTCAAAATAACGAAAAAGGTTCCAACCGTTACAACATTTGCACTGCTAGTCGTTAACAAATAAGTGAAGCTTCCTTAATTTTTATTGCAAAACTGTCTTAAGCTTCGATTATTTCTTAATGACTAGGAGTGCAAATAAAAGAAGCTTAAAATGACTTTTATTTTGGAAAACTCACATTAGGTTTTGCTTATTTCTTACCGACTATTAGTCTACTTAATTAAAGAACATAGGTACATTAAAAAAAATATTGTCAATTTTTGTTGTTTATAAAAAAATATAGGAAGTAATAGGTAATTATTTTAAAATAAAATTTATGTTGTATTAAAAAGTAGTTAGATTAGATTAGGGGTCGGACGTTATTTGTGCTTGTCCACCGCGACCTTTTCAGATCTATTGTGGGACTCCGTTTGTTTAAGAGTATTTCGTCTAGCCTAGTCTTTTTTATTAGACTTAGAAGCTTTGACAGTGGCTCCCGCATGTAGTTGCATGCATTTAGCTTTTATTCACCCAATGTTAGAAACCTCATTCCAGCCAGAACTTCACATTGGCACAGGACGTGGACTGATGTTTCCGTTGATGGTTCCTTAATGAACTGTTTGGCCTGCCTCAGTCTTGGATAGTTGTTCCACCATTCCTGAGACTCTTTTTGCATCCATTGTTTAATGGATGCCTTGAACAATACCTTAGCAACTCCACAGAAGAGTTCGGGGCCTGTCATGGCCTTATCTGAGCCTTCTAGAGCTAATTCGTTAGCCTTTTCGTTGCCCTGATATCCCTCATGGCCTGGAATATAGGCTAGGGTCACCTTATTTTGACTACTTAGCTCTGTCAGGTCTTGTAGACAGTCTTCCACTAGTCGTAATTTGATTTCTGGCGAGAGAAATGTCTTAAGAGCTGCTTGGCTATCAGAGTATATGGCAAAAGTTTTGCCTGATACTTGTTGATTTAATATTTCTCTTGCACAGTGTTGTATGGCTGTTAGTTTAGCCTGGAACACTGTTGCATATTTTCCTAGACTCAGCGAAATCGTTGTTATTGACAGATCATCACTGAAAAATTAAAAATTTTGATCGATTAACCCACAAGAAAAGTGCAGAGCTCTTTAACTTTTAGATTCATCTTCTTCTGAGGCCTCAGTAAATGTGATGGCAATGCGACTGAAATTAATATAGTTCTTCCTCCGCATCCAGTCTTTGACATAAATATATGTCCAAAAAATAATTAGAACATAAAACATCACTATTTGAAATGTTTTCTGGAGTAAGGTTTAATATGTTTCATCAAATGCGTTTTTTCGGCAGGATTAGCTGGAAACCTTCAAAAAACAAAAATTATCTTCAACATTATCATGATAAAATGGCTTAAAAACAAAAAGCTTGTTTATATTGAAAAAATATGATTTTTTTTAACTTTTCAGTAGAGTCCAAAATCAAAAACAATATTCCTCATACATATTACAAGTTCTTTGAATTTAATTCACTAAATTTACTATTTATTTTAAATTCATGTTTAACGGCCTTTTTCATAAAATGTAGGTACTACTACTACTTTAAAAAAATGGTGGAGACGCTAATGGTTACTTGTCAAATGCCTTTTCTTATTTCTATTTACAAATTGCACAAACTCTCACCATTGTTAAAATTTGTATCAGTAAAGTAATAAAATACAAAAAATCACTTATAAACTACAAAAATAAGCTAGAAATTAATGAAAATCAAAAATCAAATGACAGTTCTGTCAATTTTGAACGATTTGACATGTCATGCAAAACGAAACATACCAATGGGAATGATGGACACTATTTTCCCCCCCTGTACCAAAACAAAGTCCATTTGGACGAAGGCTCTGGTAATATATGCTCGAAGGATTGCGCATACCGGTCCATGAATATGCAACAAGATAACGAGCAACGACTTATCGTAGGGTGGCGGCTTCGCCGCCACCAAAAAATATCAATCCATACCTGGCTACGCCGACCGGCATAGACTCCAACGGCCTGGACACAGCTTAAATTGAATAATTGAAATGAAAAGTCTCAAATAAACACATTTATATTCTGGTTTTATCATCTGGCCTGGGGCTATTGAAAAAACAGCCACTGTCATTCCTGTTTTGTACGTTCTTTTACTATGTTTGACAACACCACATTAATAGAAATAAAAATGTTAGTTGTCATATTATTCATAAACAAAAAATAATATAAAACGGCATTACCATGAATATATTTATTTAGAACAAATAACAAAAAGCAATGGGCAACATCGCTAAAATCACGCACAGGCGCTCTTAGTGTGACTGTCAAATCGAAAAAATTTAAAACAATATGGCTACGTGAGAATGTCGTGAATAAATGCATATTCTTAATTTTTTAACTTACAAATGTGTTTTAATAATATTTGTTGCTTTAATTAGGTTAGTGCACACTTATAGAAGATTAAAAAGTGTAAAAATCGAAAAATCGAAAAATCGAAAAATCGAAAAATCGAAAAATCGAAAAATCGAAAAATCGAAAAATCGAAAAATCGAAAAATCGAAAAATCGAAAAATCGAAAAATCGAAAAATCGAAAAATCGAAAAATCGAAAAATCGAAAAATCGAAAAATCGAAAAATCGAAAAATCGAAAAATCGAAAAATCGAAAAATCGAAAAATCGAAAAATCGAAAAATCGAAAAATCGAAAAATCGAAAAATCGAAAAATCGAAAAATCGAAAAATCGAAAAATCGAAAAATCGAAAAATCGAAAAATCGAAAAATCGAAAAATCGAAAAATCGAAAAATCGAAAAATCGAAAAATCGAAAAAATCGAAAAATCGAAAAATCGAAAAATCGAAAAATCGAAAAATCGAAAAATCGAAAAATCGAAAAATCGAAAAATCGAAAAATCTAAAAATCTAAAAATCTAAAAATCGAAAAATCGAAAAATCGAAAAATCGAAAAATCGAAAAATCGAAAAATCGAAAAATCGAAAAATCGAAAAATCGAAAAATCGAAAAATCGAAAAATCGAAAAATCGAAAAATCGAAAAATCGAAAAATCGAAAAATCGAAAAATCGAAAAATCGAAAAATCGAAAAATCGAAAAATCGAAAAATCGAAAAATCGAAAAATCGAAAAATCGAAAAATCGAAAAATCGAAAAATTGAAAAATCGAAAAATCGAAAAAAACGAAAAATCGAAAAATCGAAAAATCGAAAAATCGAAAAATCGAAAAATCGAAAAATCGAAAAATCGAAAAATCGAAAAATCGAAAAATCGAAAAATCGAAAAATCGAAAAATCGAAAAATCGAAAAATCGAAAAATCGAAAAATCGAAAAATCGAAAAATCGAAAAATCGAAAAATCGAAAAATCGAAAAATCGAAAAATCGAAAAATCGAAAAATCGAAAAATCGAAAAATCGAAAAATCGAAAAATCGAAAAATCGAAAAATCGAAAAATCGAAAAATCGAAAAATCGAAAAATCGAAAATCGAAAAATCGAAAAATCGAAAAATCGAAAAATCGAAAAATCGAAAAATCGAAAATCGAAAAATCGAAAAATCGAAAAATCGAAAAATCGAAAAATCGAAAAATCGAAAAATCGAAAAATCGAAAAATCGAAAAATCGAAAAATCGAAAAATCGAAAAATCGAAAAATCGAAAAATCGAAAAATCGAAAAATCGAAAAATCGAAAAAATCGAAAAATCGAAAAATCGAAAAATCGAAAAATCGAAAAATCGAAAAATCGAAAAATCGAAAAATCGAAAAATCGAAAAATCGAAAAATCGAAAAATCGAAAAATCGAAAAATCGAAAAATCGAAAAATCGAAAAATCGAAAAATCGAAAAATCGAAAAATCGAAAAATCGAAAAATCGAAAAATCGAAAAATCGAAAAATCGAAAAATCGAAAAATCGAAAAATCGAAAAATCGAAAAATCGAAAAATCGAAAAATCGAAAAATCGAAAAATCGAAAAATCGAAAAATCGAAAAATCGAAAAATCGAAAAATCGAAAAATCGAAAAATCGAAAAATCGAAAAATCGAAAAATCGAAAAATCGAAAAATCGAAAAATCGAAAAATCGAAAAATCGAAAAATCGAAAAATCGAAAAATCGAAAAATCGAAAAATCGAAAAATCGAAAAATCGAAAAATCGAAAAATCGAAAAATCGAAAAATCGAAAAATCGAAAAATCGAAAAATCGAAAAATCGAAAAATCGAAAAATCGAAAAATCGAAAAATCGAAAAATCGAAAAATCGAAAAATCGAAAAATCGAAAAATCGAAAAATCGAAAAATCGAAAAATCGAAAAATCGAAAAATCGAAAAATCGAAAAATCGAAAAATCGAAAAATCGAAAAATCGAAAAATCGAAAAATCGAAAAATCGAAAAATCGAAAAATCGAAAAATCGAAAAATCGAAAAATCGAAAAATTGAAAAATCGAAAAATCGAAAAATCGAAAAATCGAAAAATCGAAAAATCGAAAAATCGAAAA
The DNA here is from genome assembly GCA_927349885.1 of Psylliodes chrysocephalus. Taxonomy (NCBI): domain Eukaryota; kingdom Metazoa; phylum Arthropoda; class Insecta; order Coleoptera; family Chrysomelidae; genus Psylliodes; species Psylliodes chrysocephalus. The sequence continues at coordinate 67,430,995 of OV651814.1, forward strand.
ATCGAAAAATCGAAAAATCGAAAAATCGAAAAATCGAAAAATCGAAAAATCGAAAAATCGAAAAATCGAAAAATCGAAAAATCGAAAAATCGAAAAATCGAAAAATCGAAAAATCGAAAAATCGAAAAATCGAAAAATCGAAAAATCGAAAAATCGAAAAATCGAAAAATCGAAAAATCGAAAAATCGAAAAATCGAAAAATCGAAAAATCGAAAAATCGAAAAATCGAAAAATCGAAAAATCGAAAAATCGAAAAATCGAAAAATCGAAAAATCGAAAAATCGAAAAATCGAAAAATCGAAAAATCGAAAAATCGAAAAATCGAAAAATCGAAAAATCGAAAAATCGAAAAATCGAAAAATCGAAAAATCGAAAAATCGAAAAATCGAAAAATCGAAAAATCGAAAAATCGAAAAATCGAAAAATCGAAAATCGAAAAATCGAAAAATCGAAAAATCGAAAAATCGAAAAATCGAAAAATCGAAAAATCGAAAAATCGAAAAATCGAAAAATCGAAAAATCGAAAAATCGAAAAATCGAAAAATCGAAAAATCGAAAAATCGAAAAATCGAAAAAATCGAAAAATCGAAAAATCGAAAAATCGAAAAATCGAAAAATCGAAAAATCGAAAAATCGAAAAATCGAAAAATCGAAAAATCGAAAAATCGAAAAATCGAAAAATCGAAAAAACGAAAAAACGAAAAATCGAAAAATCGAAAAATCGAAAAATCGAAAAAATCGAAAAATCGAAAAATCGAAAAATCGAAAAATCGAAAAATCGAAAAATCGAAAAATCGAAAAATCGAAAAATCGAAAAATCGAAAAATCGAAAAATCGAAAAATCGAAAAATCGAAAAATCGAAAAATCGAAAAATCGAAAAATCGAAAAATCGAAAAATCGAAAAATCGAAAAATCGAAAAATCGAAAAATCGAAAAATCGAAAAATCGAAAAATCGAAAAATCGAAAAATCGAATAATCGAAAAATCGAAAAATCGAAAAATCGAAAAATCGAAAAATCGAAAAATCGAAAAATCGAAAAATCGGAAAATCGAAAAATCGAAAAATCGAAAAATCGAAAAGACGAAAAATCTCGTCTAGGTGAAATATAGTGTTTCCAAATAAAATATCGATGCTCTTACCCACCAAAACTCGTACAGTATGATATCAGAAGGAATATTTTAATACTTGCAGGATTCCACTGCTCCAGATATTATGGAATATTATTATTATAATTTTATTCAATTTTTTCAAAGAAACCAGCCGAAAGTCTCAAATCAGAGAACAAAAAGAAAAAATAAAGATAAGTTCACATGTTTACTTTTTTTTTAGTCAAAAAACGACTTTTTATTGGCATAGTTATTTTAATTACCTTGTGGCTAGTTTATTTTAAATCTGTTATGGGTTGTTTTTCAATATTATATTTCAGAATAACTCCAGTGAGATTAATTATTTTAATAGTGTTAATTTATAACTTATTTGTTATTGATTTTAAAAGTTGTTTCACATTGCTCATAAAATCGTCATACTAGCTGTCCTAGTATACAGTGTGTCCTAACTTAAGAATTACAATTTGGTTATTTCATTTCAATATTGATATTTTAAAGATTTGAGATTGTATACCTATTTGCTCTAAGCAAGTATTCGTTAAATATGTATTATTATTATTATTTGTATTTATTTTGTTTTAATAATATTTATTTAAGTTATTAATAAACATATTTTAAGAATGTTCTATTTATTATTTGTTGATATTATCTTATATTTATTAAATAATAATATATAAAATCAATACTTCAAATTAAACCCATTATAACAAATTAATTTCGCAAATTTGTCATATATACCTAAATTATTTTGTGAAATAAAAGTTTGGAACTTCACACTTTATTTTATAAAATAATTTATGTGGAAATCATTTAAACTACTACGTACTACTAAAAATTTTAATTTGAATTTATCGCCATCTGCCAATTGTCATTTTATTTCTTGCTCCAAACACAAGGTGGCACTAATTTGAATTAAAAGTCTAACATTGTCGTGGGGTCTCTAGAGGATACGTTCTTTGTGGTTTACACTATAACTATTTATTCCTATTTGAAAAGTATTTATTAAAAATATAATGATTTTTAATATTTTCTTTCAGCAGCTTTCATTTCACATTTTAATAGGAAATTTATGAAAACACGTCACTGACAATTGTTGTTGTGGTCAGAGGTGGAAGTTGCAGCTCTGATATCAAATTAAAATATCTTATGAAATACTAAAAATTTTAATACGGTGAAACCGAAAGTAGTTAACTTATGAATAAATAAAATATTAGTTATTTGAAGCAGGTTTCAAGTGAGTAGAAGTAATAATACGCTATTAAAATTTAGTAACGTTAAATAACGTTAAACTGTAATAGTGTAAATCATTTTTATTAAATTCAAGTCAAATAAAGGTGTTCCATTACGGTGCTCTATTAAAGTGTCCCATTAAGAATGAACATAAAACAACTGAAGATTCTCTGATTAAAAGTAAGACGATTATACGAAACATGCTTGGGTAAAATTTATTAGTTTCCGAAATACAGGATGTTAAAGTTTGAAAATTCAAAAATTATTAACGGCTTATTTTTTGTACTGAATTCTTAAAATCTTTTTGGCATCATAAGATACCCCAATCAGCAAAAAAAAATATCAGTTAAATAAATTAAATAAAGGCACGTAACAATTTTATCCTGTTCAAATTTTACGCCATCTTCCAAAAATTTATTTGGACTATAATTTTAAATTTTTTGATGTTTTTATAAATAAATAATGTACTCTTGTTGGAAAGTAATAAAAAAATGATTATAGCTATTAATAAATTTTAAATTTTCAACATTTTACCAGAGCATGTTTGGTTTAGTCGTCTTTATTTTATTAAGATAATTTTCAGTTATTCTATGTAGAGGAGAAAAATGTGGTATAGTGCCTAAATGAGAAAGGAAACTTAAAGTTTGTACCACAATCATATTTCCTTTTATTGGCAACTAATTTCGGTCAGGTTTGACCATCATCAGACCCAGAAGAAAAGATACATTGATGTGAATTACAAATTAAAAGTTATATAACAAATGTTTAAAAAACTGAAAAAACATTATTGCATGAAAGGTAACAAAAAGGTATATATGGAAAATTACGGTTAGGCAGTTAAAATATTAATATGTAATAAACCTTTAGTTGGGAAAGTAATTATTGTAACCAATATACAAAAGTGGCAATATATAAAGTTTGTAATTAAACTAAAATGAAAATATATATTGCTTGGCATTCTATATTATACTTTTCACGGTTTAACAGATCCCTTTAAAACTCCATTTTTAATCAAATTTTGCCATAATCAATAGACTCTATCCCCTAATAGAACTTGATTTTTCCTGAAAATTTTAAGTTGATGTCGTTAATAGCGTATGTACAAAACTGAAAAAATAATAGGCCAGAAGCCAAGAGTTGACATAACAATACACAATAAACCTGGGTTCTCTGGCAACGATTGTAGTGTACTGCCTCTGTTTTAATTATGTTACCATGTGATTTTTTTAGTTTTGGACAGACATATATAAATAAATATAACTTGTCAACAAAATATATTTGTCAGAAAAAGCAAAACCTTTTAATCTCATTCATACTCTGATATATACATACAAGGTTAACTGCACAAATTAGTGACGCCGAACGTATTTCCATTTTTACAAAATTCTGTAAGAATTTGAAGAATTTTGCTAGCCGATCAATACGAGTTCCTGTAAATGACCCCATCTTCTATCCATGATTCAACATATACTGTCCTGACTTCAAGATATATCCTGTACCAATTCTAACAAGATAAATAATTTAAGTATTTTAGTAGCAGTAGATAAGTACCTAATATTAGATATTTAATTCAATATCGATAAAACCATTTTTATTTAAATTTAACTAATTTTTGTAATATCACAAACTGAAGATATTTCAGGGAACGGTGATTCTGTCAATGTTGAACGCACACTTTCCTCTTTAAAATTACCACCCTTTTGGACCCCAAATCCAGAAATTTGGTTTACACAAGTTGAATCACAATTTGCTTTATCAAGGATAACTTCAGACAAAATTAAATACAACTACATTATTTAGAATTTACCTTTCAATGTTATTTCAACCATTTACGATGTCATAACTAATCCACCGCAAGAAAATCTCTATAACATTTTAATAGAAACCATTTTTTCTCGTTTAACTTTAGGCGAGGAAAAAAGTTTAGACGAACTCCTATCAAATTCCGAGCTAGGTGATAGAAAACCATCCGAATTTTATAAAGAAATGCTAGGTATGATTGGAGGCTCTCAAATGGTCAGCCAAGATTTGTTGATAAAACTTTGGAAGCGACGCTTACCAAAAACAATTTTAGTTGCTATCACAGCTTCTGGTAAAGATATTCTCCATGATATTCTCGACTTAGCGGACAAGATTTGGGAGACCTATAAGCCGGTCAATATTAGTTCAATACATGATTTTCCACCGTTTGCATTCAACAATTTAGGGTCTCAGGTCAAACCAGATAGTTCATTAGATTCCATTACTGAATTGACCAAAGCATTTAGTGAGTTTTCTATCAATTGTAGTAGACTTTTACAAACTATTTCTGATAAACAAAATTTTCTAGAATCACAGATTAATTCTCTTCAATCCTCAGGTCCTTCTCATTGTTTTAGTACTATTAACGAAAGTACATGTGATTTCTGTAGACACGAGAATCGCACTAGGAGCAAATCTCCAAAACGATCTCAACAGTCAGTAAATAACTTGAAAATTTGTTATCACAAAAAATTTCAAAAGAATGCTATCAGATGCGGAGGACCTTGGTGTATTTTATACGAAACTCTTAAACATTCAGAACCAAAAAACTCCAAAGCTTCGGCGGTAGTGAGTGGATCTACAAAAAATGTAAATCGCAGCTTATTTATTTTTGACGCAAATAAATTAAATTTTTTAATCGATACAGGGCTGACATATCAGTCATTCCTCGTGATGTTTTTAAAAATGTTAAAAAATCAGATGATCTATTTTTTATAGCAGTGAATGGTTCCACCATTAATATATTTGGAAATAAATTCCTTAAGGTTAATTTAGGTCTTAGACGAGTTTTTCCGTTCGTTTTTACGGTAGCTGATATTTCGCACCCTATCATTGGTGCAGATTTTCTTTTTTCTTTTGGATTATTAGTTGACTTAAAAAATAAATGTTTAATTGACAATAAAACTAAACTTTCGATAAGCGGGTTTATCTCTGAAAACAATATCCCTTTATCCCCAAAAGTTTTAACCATAGAAAATGAATTCACTAAACTCATTCAGGATTTCCCTAATTTAACTTCTCCTTTGAACTATTCCTTACCTATCACACATACTGTCAAACATCAAATATAACAAATGGTCACTTACCATCGTCGCACGCTCGACGTCTTAATACTTCAAAATATAATATTGCAAAAGCAGAATTTAAACAAATGGTAGCTTTAGGCATTTGTAGGCCATCCTCATCTTCTGTTGCATCACCATTACATATGGTTCCCAAAAAAGATCCAGGTGACTGGTGTCCTTGCGGAGATTACAGTCAACTAAATAATGTCACTATACTGGATAGGCATGCACTTCCTCACATACAGGATTTCAACATAAATGTACACGGTTGTACCATATTTTCAAAGATTGATTTGGTTAGGGCTTATCACCAAATCCCTATGTCAGAGGAAGATATTCATAAAACCGCTATTGTAACACCTTTTGGATTATTCGAGTTCCTTCGTATGTCGTTTGGGTTAAGAAATGCGGCCCAAACCTTCCAAAGATTTATTAATCAAGTTTTACAAAAACCTTGATTTTTGCTATGTCTACATAGACGATATTTTAATAGCCAGTAAAAATAATGAAGAACATCTTCAACACTTAACAATCTTATTCGAAAGGCTAAATTCTTTTGGAATTAATCTCAACCTTAGTAAGATCATCTTTGGAGTTCCTCAATTAAACTTTCTAGGTTATCTAGTATCTGCGAAAGGTATTCTGCCATCAGAGGAGCGTGTAGAAATAATTAAAAAGTTTCCTCGCTCCCAGACTCTCAAACATCTCCAGCGTTTCGTTGGAATGATAAATTTTTATCATCGTTTCATTCCAAATTTCGCTAATGTTTTGATACCGCTCTACGATCTGATGACTTCTTTACAAAATCAGAGGGATAAGAAGATTTCACAGTGGTCACTGTAGTGCTTCGTACTACATATTACTCTTCTCTCTGTCATAATTACGTTGATAGATAAATGTTATAACCTTAAACCAGTCATCTCCACTTTGTCATTTCGACGTTTTATTTTTGTTATGTGAATGGCACTTTAGAATGTTTCGTGGTGGCATGAGACTCAATCCTATTTCCTGCCAATGTCATAGAACTTCAAAGTTGATGACATTGGAAGTCACATCTGTTTTTGATTTGTGGTGTAGTAGGTGGAAAAACAATGGAGTGTGTGGTGGATAGCTGTGAAAGAAAAAAAAGAAAGAGGAGAACATCAAGAGACAAGAAACATCAACAAATTATTATTTTTATTTTTACATTTTTCGAAGTAACATGTTCTTGACCTTTTTAATAAAAGAATTTTAAAAAAGAAATTTTAATTATATAGTTATTTTGATACAGAGAATACCTATATAATATTGGTATTATATAGGTATTCTCTGTACCAAAATAACTATATAATTAAAATTTCTTTTTTAAAATTCTTTTATTAAAAAGGTCAAGAACATGTTACTTCAAAAAAATGTAAAAATAAAAATAATAATTTGTTGATGTTTCTTGTCTCTTGATGTTCTGCTCTTTCTTTTTTTTCTTTCACAGCTATCCACCACACACTCCATTGTTTTTCCACCTACTACACCACAAATCAAAAACAGATGTGACTTCCAATGTCATCAACTTTGAAGTTCTATGACATTGGCAGGAAATAGGATTGAGTCTCATGCCACCACGAAACATTCTAAAGTGCCATTCACATAACAAAAATAAAACGTCGAAATGACAAAGTGGAGATGACTGGTTTAAGGTTATAACATTTATCTATCAACGTAATTATGACAGAGAGAAGAGTAATATGTAGTACGAAGCACTACAATACTTCCCCTCTTTAAAAAAAAAAAAAAAAATAACATATAAATTATGAAACAACTAAAAATAATGAACTATTTAATTTAATGCAAATGTAACTTTCTTAACTTCTTTTATAGATTCATTATTATCCGATAATAAAAATGCAGGTTTTAACTGATCAATATTGATAACTAATTCGTTATTATTTTTTAAAATTGTAAAAAGTTTATCAGATCTACGAATAACTTTAAAAGGACCTTCGTAGCAAGGTTTTAAAGCGGCTTTAATGCCTTGAACTTTTAAGAAAACGTATTCTGCGTTTTCTAATTCTGGAGAAACAAATGTTTTCCTTATACCGTGTTCCTGAACTGGAGCTGGTCTTAATTTGTTGAAATTTTCTCTCAAATTAATTAATATTGAATGAGTATCTATCTCTTCATTTGAAGACGTGAAAAATTCACCAGGCAAACGTAAAGTTTGACCGTATACCAATTCTGCAGAAGAACATTGTAAGTCCTCTTTTATAGCAGATCTTAGCCCTAATAATATTAAAGGTAATTCATCATACCAATTATTCGAAATTAATTTTGCAGATAACGATGCCTTTAGTGTTCTATGAAAACGTTCTATCATCCCATTGGCTTGAGGATGGTAAGTAGTTGTATGTATACTTTGAAATCCTAACCTTTTACTAAAATCTTTGAACATACTAGATTCAAATTGACTGCCTTGGTCATGAGTAATATACACTGGTACACCAAAGCGTGTTATATACTGATTTAATAAAACTTTGATTACTGATTCTGAACTGATGTTCTTAAGTGGATAAACTTCTACCCATCTAGTACATCTATCAATAACAGTAAATAAATAATTATGACCTCTTGAAGGTTTCAAAGGACCCACTAAGTCTACGTGGATATGTTGGAATCTTCCTTCTGGAATTTTAAAATTTCCTAGAGGTGATTTTGTGTGTCTAAGCACTTTCGCCTTTTGACAATTAATACAACATTTTGACCATGAATAAATTTCTTTATTCATCCTTGGCCAAAAATACCTAGAATTTATTAATTTAACAGTGGCCTTACATCCAGTATGAGCTATGTTATGTAACTTTAAAAAAATACTATAACGTAAACTCTTAGGAATGTATGGTCTGCTCTTTTCCTTTGAAGTTTCGCACCAAAGATTCAATTTTGGGGTTTCAACCTCTACATTGCTTAAGAAAAATTTTCTTCCTTTTTTATTACTTGAATTCTGTTTTTTTAATAAGAACTCTAATTCTATGTCTATTTTCTGTTCTGAAATAATTTTATGTAAATTAAAATTTGCAATATCATTGCCTTTAATTCCGTCTTTTTTAGCATTGATATTTATGATTTCGTCTTCTTCAATACGACTTAAAAAATCGGCCACTCTTACATTTTTGCTACCAACATAAATTATTTTGTTAGTGAACTGTAAAATATATTCGATATAACGAAATTGTCGTGGTGATTTTTCTGATTTTGAATGGATTGCTCTTTCAATTGGTTTATGATCGGTAAAAACTTTGAAATCCATTGCTTCAAGCATATGTCTAAAATGTTTAATTGACATGTAAATCGCATATAGTTCTTTATCGAATACACTATAATTGATTTGTGATTTTGAAAGTTTTTTAGAGAAATAAGCTAATGGTTGCCTAACATTATTTATAGTTTGTTCTAATACACCACCTATGCATGAATTGCTGGCATCAGTGGTTAACGATAGTTCGGCACCTTCTTGTGGATGTACGAGTAAAGAGGCTTTAATAAGCGCGTCTTTGGCTTCATTAAAACTTCTTTCGTATTCCTCAGGCCAATTTTCTATATTTTTGAATTTATTTTTATTAAGATAAGCAACAAATTCATGCAATGGGCAAATAATTTGAGCAAATTTAGGAACAAATTTATGGTAAAAATTTATCATACCTATAAATCGTTGTAATTGTTTAAGAGTAGCTGGTTTTTTATAATCTTTTATTGCTTTAACTTTTTCCTCTGTAGGTAACATTCCTTTAGCAGAGATATTGTAACCCAAAAAATTAATTTCTTTGACGCCAAACATGCATTTTGAAGGATTGACATTTACGCCAAAAGAATCTAACCTATTAAACAGAATGTCCAGCTGTTTCAAATGATCTTCTTCGTTTTTACTAAATATCAAAATGTCGTCTAAATAAACGTAAATAAAATCAAGACCTCTAGTTACTTCATTGATAAATCTCTGAAACGTATTTCCTGCGTTTCTTAATCCAAAAGGCATTCTTAAAAATTCAAAAGCTCCAAATGGAGTAGTAATGGCGGTCTTAAAAATGTCTTCTTTTGCGACAGGAATTTGATGATATGCTCTCACTAAATCTATTTTAGAAAAAATGGTGCATCCATGGATTTTAATGTTAACATCGGATATTAACGATAATGGGTATCTTTCAGGGATTGTTAATTTGTTTAAGAAACGATAATCGCCACAAGGACGCCAATCGGCTGTATCTTTCTTAGGCACCATGTGTAACGGTGATGTCACACATGACGAAGAAGGACGGCATATACCTAATTCTATCATATTATCAAATTCTTTTTTGGCAATATTAAATTTTTGTGTATCTAAACGTCTTGGTCTACAGTAAGGTAAATGTCCATCTGTAATAATATGATGTTCTATGTTATGTTTAATTGGTAAATGAAAATTAGGTGATGAAAATATATTAGTGTATTTTTTAAAAATTTCCGTATATTTATTTTCAACTATAAAAAGTTTGGGAAAATCTACTTTGTCTATATTCATAATTTTACCTTTTGAGCTTAGTGAAGTTTCGTTATCTAAAATTCTCTTATTTTTTAAATCAACTAGCAATCCAAAATGTGTTAGAAAATCAGCACCTAATATTGGTTTGCAAATATCAGCAAATATAAAAACGAAAAGAAATTCTCTACGTAAACCTAAATCTATTTTTAATAGTTTTTTCCCAAAAGTAGAAATTTTATTGCCTGATGCTGACGTTAATAAAAAATTGTTATCTTTATCATTACCTTTGAAAATATTTTTTGGTAAAACACTGACTTCTGCTCCACTATCAATTAAAAAATTTAAATTATTGATTTTGTCAAAAACAAAAAGTCTTTTTGAAGATATGTTTCCTTCTCCCAAACAGTTCATAGTTGATCTTATTCGTTTTTTTGATTTATTTTTAAATGAATCATATAATAAACAAGGTGGGCCATTACATTTAAATGCTTTCAATTTAAAACGTTTATGATATGAGCATAATAATTTGTCAGAATCGTTATTATATCTGTTCCTACTTTTTGATCTGTGACGACAAGAATGACACTGATTATCATTTCGTCTGTGAGAAGACAGGTTTTCTTGCTTAATTGAGCTTACCTCGTTTTCTAATTTAATTTGTTTGTCAAGGATTGTTTTTAATAAAGTTTGACAAGAATTGTTGAAATCTGTCATAAATTTAACTAAAAATGTATTGTCAGTTTGTGTACTTGGACCTTGAATTTCGTTTATATTCATTTTTGAATTTTGAGATTCCCAAATTTTATCTGAAAGTTTCAATAATTCAGTCACGTCGTCTTTCCCAGATGCTGTTAAAGCTATATCAATAACTGCAGGTAAACGTCTCCGCCATAATTTAATTAGTAATTTCTCATCAATAATTTTGTCTCCAGAGATTTGTAATAATTCTCTAAAGAAATTTGATGGACGTTTATCTCCTAGTTCTGATCTAGAAATTAATTTATCTAAACGAGCCTCTTCTGATAAAGTCAATCGGTTAATTATTATTCCTTTTAGGGATTCATACATGTTTGAATTTGGTGGATTATTAATTACATCTATAACTTCACTAAAAATATCTATCGGTAAGTTTGCTACAGTGAGATGATATTTACTTTTATCTGAATTAATTTTATGAATAAAAAATTGGCTTTCAATTTGTTTGAACCATAATTCAGGTTTTGATGACCAGAAAGGAGGTAATTTAATGTGATTTAAATTTTCGACACAACCAGTCTCTGACTCTGTTTCGTTATTCGGCATTTTATTGTCAAACACAAATGGCAACTTCAAAACATTAAGTAGTAACTCAAAACTCACCTCTTGCAATATTTCGCCCTTGACCTGCGGTATAGCAGGCAAAAAAACAAAAACCTTGAAGTATATCTCGTAGAGATGTTGCTGATGTGGTTGTTCTATCTGATTTTCTGACTTGATCACCTGGACCTGATGAGATTCTTATTTCTATCTTCTACGCCGAAATCCGATGGGTATCTTGTACTGTTGCTCGTACCGTTTCTCGTACCGTTGCTCGTACAATTCCTCGTACTGTTTCTCGTTCCGTTGCTCGTACAATTATGTGTTCTGATCGAGGGGTCACCAATATTATATAGGTATTCTCTGTACCAAAATAACTATATAATTAAAATTTCTTTTTTAAAATTCTTTTATTAAAAAGGCCAAGAACATGTTACTTCAAAAAAATGTAAAAATAAAAATAATAATTTGTTGATGTTTCTTGTCTCTTGATGTTCTGCTCTTTCTTTTTTTTCTTTCACAGCTATCCACCACACACTCCATTGTTTTTCCACCTACTACACCACAAATCAAAAACAGATGTGACTTCCAATGTCATCAACTTTGAAGTTCTATGACATTGGCAGGAAATAGGATTGAGTCTCATGCCACCACGAAACATTCTAAAGTGCCATTCACATAACAAAAATAAAACGTCGAAATGACAAAGTGGAGATGACTGGTTTAAGGTTATAACATTTATCTATCAACGTAATTATGACAGAGAGAAGAGTAATATGTAGTACGAAGCACTACAGTCACAAAGACATGAAGATAGTTTTATGGCCGATAAAAACGCTTTAGCACAAGCATCGCTATTAGTACATCCTCGCCCAAACTGCAAATTGTCCTTAACATTAGATGCATCAGGTTATGTTATAGGTGGTGTCATAGAACAACTATCTGATAATTCGTGGAAACCTCTCGCATATTTTTCAAAAAGTTATCAAATACCCAAATAAAATATTCTACTTTCGACCGAGAACTTTTTGCAATTTGTTCTGCCAGTTTACGATTTTTACGGATCATAAACCTCTTACCAACGTTTTGACCTCAAAAACCGAAAAAAGTCCACGTCAGTTTCGATAATTAGAACTCATTGCTCAATTTAATTTAGACATTCAGCATATCGAGAGTAAATCAAATCACATTATCTCGGTTAGAAGAAATTACTTCCCCAGAAGTGTTACCATAACTAACCCCCTCGAATTTTATGCAGCTAGATATAAAGTCTTTTAAACAATACTAAAATGATGACATTGAGTTGCAACAATTATTGCGTAGTCAGAAAGATGACTGCTATCACAAATTACAAGAAATAGACATACCATTTTTGGAAACAAAACTTTGGTGCGAAGTTTCTTCATGTAAATATCGTCCATATGTTCCTAAAAATATTAGATTTACTATTTTCTCGAATATTCACGGTATTTCTCATCCCGGAATCAAATCTTCAAAAAAATTAATAGGATCTAGATATTATTGGCCTCAGATGAATTCTGACATAACTAAATGGACAAAATCTTGCGTTAATTGTCAGCTAACTAAAGTTAATAGATATACTAAAGCTCCTATTGGCAAATTTGACATTAAAGGTCGTTTTGAACACATTCATGTCGACTTAGTCGGGCCTCTGACTAAATCAGGAGAATATAATTACATCATGACTGTTGTCGAACGGTTTACGAGGTGGCCTGAAGCATACCCTCTTAGTAATATTAGTGCAGAAAATGTTGCTAAAATTTTATTCCAACAATATTTCTCCCGATTTGGTATTCCCCATACTATTACGACAGACCAGGGTGGACAATTCGAATCTAAATTAATGGAACAATTTACAAAATTTTTTGATTGTCATAAGATTCATACATCTGCTTATCACCCATAGAGTAATAGTATGGTGGAAAGATTTCATCGCACTATGAAGTCTGCATTAATAGCTAGAGGAAACACCACTAACTGGAAAGAAGAATTACCTTTAATTCTATTAGGCATCCGCGCCGCAGTTAAGGAGGACATAGGGTGTTCCTTGGCTGAACTCGTATATGACCAGCCTTTACGCCTCCCAGGTGAATTTTTCGTCCAAAGTCAGAATGTCCTTGAGATTAACCCTTTATTAAGTAGCCTTCACGATATTTTTAATAATATTAAGCCAACAAATCCAAGACATCATTCAACTCAAACCACATTTATTTCGTCAGAGTTAGACACCTGTGAGTATGTTTTTATTAAAACAGAAGGTTTTCGAAGTTCATTATCGCCCAATTTTGAAGGACCTCTCAAAGTTATAAAGAATTTTTTAATTAATAAAGACAATAGAGAATACGTGGTTAGCATTGACAGAATTAAACCAGCTTTTATCCTTTCAAAATATATCTCTGAAGTAGATTCAGGTAAACCAAAAAAGAAAGTATTTGTAGTGTACTGCCTCTGTTTTTATTATGTTACCATGTGATTTTTTTAGTTTTAGACAGACATATAAATAAATATAACATTCAACAAAATATATTTGTCAGAAAAAGCAGACCCTTTTAATCTCATTCATACTCTGATATATACACACAAGGTTAACTGCATGATTCCCACAACGATCTGCCAAGTAAAAGTGATTACAATTGAATAATTGGGAGCGAGAAAGTTGATTAATATTTTTCCCGCTAACAAGACTATAAAAATCTTTTTGTATACCCTGGCAGTCCTTAAGGTCCTGAGTCAGGTTGACTCAAAGCTGGTTTTGGAACTGTATCATTACCCTTGAATGTCTCGGAGCTGGGAGCCAAGTTACGTTGATCTAAGTTCCGGGACACAGCGGTGGGCAATGAAAATGTCGATGCGCTCGCTAAAACAGGAACCGAATCTGAGCTCATAGGACCAGACTTTTTACAAGGAATATTATTTTATATTTTATTACAGGGAACGCCACATATGTGATTGTTGATGATGCGATTAGATCTTTTTTAATAAAAATCGTAATTTTGACTTTTATGTAAAATTGTTATATCTGTTTAAACTTCATAATTTCAAACGTTTGCTAGAAATACGCATTTCAGAGTTTCGACTCACCCTGTAGAAATATTTTTTAGGTTGTTTAAAATTAAAAGTTAAACTGTAAAACTAAATATAAAATGAATTATGGCAAAATATTAGTATAAAAAGTATGTATATATGCTAGAGTGCGCCGAAAAAATGAAAGTTACAATTTTAAATTGCCATATTATTTAGAAGCTGCGTTTCATTATAAAAACTGCTTGTAATTTTTTTCACAATTTTAAAATTATATTTTCAGTCCTCTACCAGCCCCCAAAATAGCTAAAAATGAAATTAAAATTTAGTGTAAAATTTTAATTAGCTATACCCAATTAATAGCTGTGTTTAAGCATATACACTGGTTGTGTTTCTAAATTTTAGAAATACGTTTTAAACCCTCTACCACCCCCTTAAAAAATTTATATACACAAAAAAATCCCAATTTTTAGTGGAATTGTAATCCCACTATTTTCCTCTATAAAAGCGTCCTTTAATTTACACTCTTTTTACATGCCACTCCCACCTTTACATAAAAATAGTACTTTTTAAACATATTAAGGCGGGTACAGATCTGAGCACGTACGCATATGAGGCAAGCTGAGGACGCATGAGCATGCAGATGTGGACGGGCTTCCGAGGCGCGGCAAATTGCCTCGTTGTGTGCGCCGTACGGCCTCGCCCCGATCCGTTTGTTGGCGGTACATCAAAGCGGGGCAATGCGCAGGACGTGCTCAGTCTGGACGATGAATTTGTACCATACAGCACCGTACAGATTATAGCGAGTTTTTAGGATTTATTTTGCATGTAGTGGAACCAGGAAAACGTTTTACTTTTCCTGGATTTAAATAATCAGCGTGATATCTTAAGAGAGCAAAGCGCCAGTTCTATTACAACACCATAAAAAAAGAATGGCCTTGGCAGGAAATCGACCATAGATTCCTTTTTCTTCTTTTTTCTTTAATGTGTCGGATAAAATAATAATACATGCACTCAACGCCGCGACGTCATCCTCATCCCTTATTTTTGTTTTAATTTTACGAATGTTCTGGATATACGGTTATGTGCTCGTGAATTTACTGGATCAGTGGCGAACAGCGCCTCGTGCGTTCATCATTCGTTTATACAAAATGCGTCGCACGAGGCATTCTGTTCTGCCTCGGCTTGCCTCATACGCGTACGTGCTCAGATCTGTACCCACCTTTATATCTTCTCAACGTCAAATCACCTAAAACTGCAATCTACACATTTAAATAGGTAGAAACAAAACAGGATCTGTTAATTATTACAATTCGCAATTTGCAGTTTGTCGATGCAAGATTTAACAAGTTTTTGGAGTTGGTTATAAATACGCTATTTCTTAGATTCGGGCAGTATTATGTGCCTAATCCTCGTACAACGTAACTTTCTTTTTGATTAGAAAATGAAGCCTTGTAATAAACAATAACAAACAAAAATGAGTGTCATAAATTATAGTTTAACTATATGAAAAAGTGGAATGTCCTATATTTGGAAACCCAACCGATTTGAACCATCGTGTGTTGCCGACAAATGAACAAATGCTACGATGTTAATTATTCATACGCTATAAACTAAAATATCAAAAATATAGTGGAAAACAACCAAGTTTTTTAGAAGTTTGCAATGAACTTGTGCCTAAAATTGAAAACATTTGGAAAGCGCCATCAATTCCAACTGTTTCAAAAGATAGAATTGTGTAATTAATAATATTATGAAAAATATAAGAATTTAATATAAGATATCCCAGAAGCAAGCAAAACAACAGCTATGACGAGAAGGTAAATTAATTTAAAATAGAGTGTCATAAAAAATTACTTGACATAGCTGCTTGTAAATGCGATTTTTCTGCATGTATGTGTGCAAAGACCCAGAAAGCACCTGGTTAGGAATATTTATTTTCTGATCAAAGATCGGTCAGAAAAATGAGGGTAGGAAATGTAGATCGTAAAGAAACAAAGAAAATTTTCTTGAATAAACAAAGGCAATACAGAGAAATTAAAAGACTAAAAACATATGAATCAGAATTTATTAAGACCCAGTTGTTCCTCTCAAACTACTACATTATTGTCAGGGTTAGAATCTGACCCCTCAAAATATCGATCCTCTTTAGATGACGACTTTATCAATCCAAACTTACTCTGAAAAACACTCAAATGAAAACAAAGTTACCTACGTTAGATCTTGTATGCGATAAATATGGTATATCTGATCGATCATCTGCTGCGATTGCTAGTGCAGTATTAGAAGATGTAAAAATAATTACCACAGAAGATCCGTCGAAAATAGTTGACATAAATAAAATGAGAAGAGAGCAAGAGAAATCTAGAAATATCGCTAGGAAGGAGTTTGAAAGTGATAACAGAAAAATAAAAAGAACAAATCTTTACTGCAAGAGAAGAAAAACGGCAAATTATACAAGAAAACTGTTTAATTATTAATTAAATAAAGTCGAATTATTTTCGTAATATCATTATAGAAAAAACTTGTTGCATCCGTGTACAAGCACATCACTTTGGAAACCTGGATTTGATTCGATAGTAAAGACATGTTATAAATTTTCATAGAGAAAACTTGGTGTCTCACACCCAATGATATACATAATTACATAGATTGCTTATCCATATGTAAATCAGACGACGAAAACCGTATTTTACTGGGCAAAGTTTTCTTTTTATCTAGATTATATTAATTTTGAGCTTTTAGTTGTAAACAAAACATTAACCGAACCGGTTTAAAAATTAAAAATTTTTTTTGTCATTAAGATTTTAACTTATTTAAATAAACATTTTATATAAAACAATTTTACAGATAATTAATGGTTTATTCTGTTAATTAAAACTAATGTAGAATGTTACTATGAAATTAGAATTTCCAATTTGACAAAAATATCATGGCCTTTTTTACAATTCATTTACTATTTCTCATTTATCACTAAAATAAACAAATCATAATTAATACATTGCAATTACTATCAAAAGAGATTGCAACAAACTTTAAAATATTAAAAATACAGTGATTTATGTAAATTTTTTTAGTAACATTACCATTAAACATTACTCAGAATAATGATAAGTATCCAATTACAACTTTTACCAAAGTTGTTTACATCTTATATCAAAGTTGTTTACTTTACTTTTTCAAAGTTGTATTACATATTGCAATTATGTATTTTATATATTGTTATTTCTGAAAAAAGATTGGTCTAAAATTATTTACATCCATCTGTCATAAAAATTGTTTAGATCTATTAATATTATTTAACTTTAACTGCATGTAAACTCAACTTTCAAAATACATAACAACGTGTCTTAAAGTAAAACTTTATTTTGTTTTTCTAAAGATTAAAATACTGAAATTTTATTTTAAAACATATTTGGGCTAGACAGCTCTATTTAGTGAGCACTAGGAAAGGCAATATATCCCACTTTTGAATATCCACATCGGATGCATTTTTTATATCTCGAGCATTTGTTTATCTACATCGGACACATCCACTACATCTACATCTGTGTTTGTTTATCCCAGACGTAGCTGTCCAGATTACAATTTTTACATCTCGATTTGAAATGAGAGGTTTGTTTCATGCCAGAAAGTAGGTGTTCTGTGAAGCCAAGATTATAGATTTATCATTTGTTTATGCTAGCGTGAATAAAAAAGTGATTAGTGTGTTTAATATTTGTTTAGAATATAAATTTAGGTTGATTTCCAGTCTCAAAAGTCAAATTTAAAGAATATAAACTTCTAACTTGTCATTGTCATTGTCATTTTATCCTGTGACCAATAAAGTCTAGAGCGTTTGTTTATTACATCTACATTCAGATCTAATCCTCTATCACATTTTTAGGCAACAAATATTCAGTTACATTTTACTGTCTATATTAGAGCAAAAAACAATTTAATATTATCACACAAAAACACACACTACTAATATATTTACAATAGATACTATATACACATACATGAGATAATATAATATACAGTAGGTACCTAACTATTCGTAATAAACACATTAATTAACTTTATAAGCAGGACACAATATCTTCTTTTGCTTCAACTGACTGATTTTGTTGAAACTTGCTACCAACATAAACCTATCCAATATATTTTTGGCCAGTCCATTTCACCCTTTGCATAATTGCCATTTCAACCATCAAACGATTTAAAAAACCTTTTTTATAACCGTTTGTCTTTCTGTACCTTTAAATTTCAATGCTCTTCAGTGAATCCAGGAGAACCATCAACAGCCTAATACCACTTTGATAAAGTACTCTGATGTTGAAAACAATTCTTAAAATTTTCCCTTACATAGGTATAAGCCTTCATACTGTAGAAGCTTAAAGTTAGTGCAAACGCTCTTAATTCAGTGGAGTATTTTGTTCTGGAATAATCTTTAATTGCTCTCTTGACCAATTCCTTAGATCCACTTGCAGGAGTAGCCTAAAAAATAACTAATTTGATCTAAAATAACATATATAAGTAAAATGTTTCCTCATCATTAAAAAATTTATAAAAATTACTGGAATTAATTTTTACATCCACAAGTGTATCTGTACTTTTAATAAAAGAGTTACTTTTTATATATATATATATATATATATATATATATATATATATATATATATATATATATATATATATATATCCTATCATACTATTTAAAGATTCTGCAGATTTATTAATGATATACACTTATATAAATTTTAAAAGTTCCAAAGGCTATTATTACCAGCACCTGTTTGGTTTTTAAAAATATAAGAGCTAATCATACCTTTTCATTAGCCTCTTTCTTTTCCAACTTCAAAATTTCCAATGTTGGGAACTGCAGATAAGGGCATATTTTCTTTACCATCGTTATTTTTAAGCCTGTAAACAATAATGTAATAATAATAATAATAATATATTTTTAGTATTTAACAGCATAAACAAATAAGTGTGTGTTTCGAAAGCCACATATATGAATATCGAATTATTTACAGTGTATTTCTAAAGCAAAGTACAGGTACAGCTTTTGGTATAGATCCTTTTATTAATCTATTGCTACCTTCATAATAATGTTCAGTTGAAAATGGTCTGAACACAGACATGTGTTGTTAGAAATGCTATTAATGCTCGAAATAAATACTTGACAGTTTGATTGTGAGATCAGCGGGAAATCTAAAATAAGAAAAAATAAGATTTAAAATGCTAATGGCAGTTGAATAAATATGTACAATACAAAAATAAATCTAATCCATTTTACAATATACAAAAAGACATAAATGAAGCATTATTGCAAAGAAAACAACTATTTTCTGTCGAACTCAACCAGTTGAGGTGATGCTCAAATGAAGAACATTCTACAAACATGTTTTCTTATTCATTTGCCCATTTCCCATTTTGAGTTACGTTTATGGAATATAGAATACTTACTTGAGAAATGTCAACCGATCCTTTTGCAAATTACATACTTTGATTACTATAAGGTGCAAGAGAGAGTTCCGACACGCCCAACATAGGGCGCGGCCATTTTGATTCCTATGCCACAGTTTATAGCTAAAGAATCAGATCGCTCACTCTGCGTTGGCATTTTTGATCTCAATGTTCCAGTTTATACACTGCGCAACTCGGATAATAAAATATATGATGTCTTCTGCGTATCCTGAATTTGTATCCCTGGAGTGGAGTGGATGTTATTTTGGAACTTTCAACTGGTCCGAGTGAGCTAACTGATTCTTTAGCAATAAACTGTGACTCCAAAAATAATATTCACTGACACTGACAGCAGCAAGCAAAATATCAGGTGCGTTTTAATCATCCGCTTCTGCTTCCGGAATTGTCGGAAGCTACAAAAAACGATCTTTTTAAAAACGAAAACAAGACGTCAAATGAAATATCATTTATCACAATTACTCGCGTTATTTAAATTCGCCAATCATAAGTCTTCCTGGTCCTAACTCGCCAATCATAATGCGTCTTGTACCTAACACCGAAGGGGTTTCCCCCCTCAGTACATAACAAATCCATTTGAGTAACACCTCTAGTCTTTTATGCTCTAAGATCTCGAGCGTTTTTTTTTATCCACATCGGACACATCTGTCCCATTACATTTACGTATACTGAATCACGTGATCAAAGATTTACTACATTTTAGATGCATCCGATGTGGATTCTCAAACGCGGCATTACTTGCAATGTTTACCCCATTTAATTCTAACATTAAACACTAGAGAGGGCTAACTTCGGCAGTAGTGCTACCTCTATATTTCACGCACGGTCCCTATAACTAAAAAATATATGCTGACAATTAATTTGACAGAATTGTCACTTCTAAAATTGCAACAGCTGATGTAGTGGGCGTATTTGACCAGCAAATACCAATAGCTGTTATGCGCAATTGCCTCCTAAAAACTTTTACATTGTGATTATCCTACCCTAGTTTATTCTTTTTGCGAATTCTTCGCTTGATTCCTTTTAGAGAAGCATAGTCCAATTATCAGTGGAACCAAAATTACGTCATCACTAAATTAGCGTATAGTCAGGGCCGACTAGAGGGGGGTGGGGGCAGCCGGGACTAATACCCGGGACCCGGGCTCAAATGGGGTCGCGGCAGCGGTGGTGTTTGTTACTTTCAGAAGTTTGACAGAAGAGGGGGAAGTTCTTAGTTGAATACCTTGTTTTTAGTGAGATTCAAGTAGAGGAGGAGAATTTTTTTGCTTGAAGACTTTTCGTTATTTAATTTTTTATAAAATTGTCGCGGGGTCCGATCTGGAGAATTATCTTGGGGCCCGGTCTGGCTCTCGGCGGCCCTGCGTATAGTTTAAATAGAAAAGGTTATTCAACTGCTCCAAGATGGCCATTTTCATAAACGAACATTTTGTGAATGTTTTTTTGCTTATATAAATCGTTTAGTTTAAACAAGTATTGAAATATCTATTTTGATAATGACCCTGAATTTCTAGAAGTATGCACAAAAAGGAGAGGTTTCAAAAGGAACGTTTACAATTATTTATCTTTTAAAATTACTTTTGATTATAATTGTTACTCACGGAGCATAAATAACTACGTATTAATGTTATGCGATTATATATGCAGTATCGTGAATAAGAACTATGAATACAAAGTGAAAATATAGTTAGTTGTTAATAACAAATCTAAGCAGATAATAAACTAACTGGTTTTATTCTAACAGATTTTAAATACCAAATACCAATACTAGTACAAAGTTGACTTGGCATTGCAAATACACTGAAAAAGAAAAACAATTTGATTGATGCTTGAAGATTAAAAATGAATATTTACTGGGCTACTTGTGTATTATGCTTTTTTTCTGCATTATTTGACACTGGTAAGTAAAGTTAAAATAATTATTTGCGTAGTGATTCACAAAACAATGTTTCTAAAGTAGGCAATAACCGATAAAGACAGAAACGAGCCATGCCTGCTATAACTACGCACGGCCCAAAATTAAATCCAAACTGACACTTAAAAAGAAGAAGAATTGAAGCTCCGATATAGGTGATTATTTCCAAGGTCTATTTTAGAAACATTTTTGGTGTATCACTCATTATTAAGATAAAGGTGTCGAAAGTTCAAAGCGGAATCCAAAGTAAAAATTAAAATAGAACAAATATAATATTATATAAGTAGATAAAAAATCAAAATGTTTATTATTCACTTCCTCGTGTTTTCTGTATACCTATGGTTTTGGTTGCACATACTATTTTATAAACCATTAAAGGCATGTTATCAAGGATTTGTTTCTTTATACATTATCGAATTTTATTTTAGAAACATAAGTAGATATAATTTGAAAATTAGATGTCATTATAATAGTTATAAAAAAAACTTGTACTTCATATAAAATATGCACGAAATAGTTTTTTTTTTAAATTAAAAAAAAAAAGGTTAAAAATTGTCAAAAATTTCTTTATATACAGGGTGTTTCTAAATTCATGCGACAAAATTCAGGAGATGATTGCTCGTATGAAATTAAGATGGGTCTTTCCTATAGCAAAATTTCCTCAGCCCACCCCTTTCCCAGATATCACCCTTAAAATGTGGTGACTAAAATTGAGTTTTTTTTTTTTTAAATTTCTGTAAAGCTAGAAACTTGAAATTTTGTAATTTTCGTGCACTCGCAAAGGACTAACCACGAATATTTTTTTATTATTCCTGTTCCATTATACGGTCGTGAAATTAGCAACCCTTAATTTATTTCATATCAAAACTTTTTTCAAGATGAAGTTTTATGAAATAAAATTATAACTTGAAATCCTTGTTTTATTTAAAAAAAAATTTTATTTTGAAATTTTTTCCCAAAACCAATAGCTTCAGAGAAAAAAAAAAAAAATAAACACCACAATTTATAATTTTTTTAATAAATTGAGTGAAAAACAGTGAAGATGTAAAATTTAATACGATTCATAATAAATGCTGGAAATGACCACCTCTACCTTGTTTTTAATTACAAAGTTTTAGAATAGTAGGCTGCTGTCACTTCGACAATTCATTTACCGTGTTTACCTTTTAAGGGCGATATCTGGGAAAGGGGTAGGCTGAGGAAATTTTGTTATAGGAAAGACCCGTCATAATTTCATACGAGCAATCACCTCCTAAATTTTGTCGCATGAATTTAGAAACACCTTGTACTCGTATATAACCTGGGACAATTACGCCTAAAGCGAGACGTCTGGCAACCTCAGCTGAATACCTAAATATAAACTCATTTATGGTTTTTATAAATGAAAAGGGAATTTATTTTCAAGATAGCCAAGATTTATTGATGAACATGGCAAAAGGTTTGATAAAATTTCGAAGGCCAGCAACTACAACACCAATTGTCTCTTCATCTATGATCAGTACCCAAAACAAATATTTATTTTTTATCCTTACAAATTCAAAACCAAATCCAATATAAACCAAACATTTTTAAATTAGATTAATAGAACATCATTATAATGACGTAAGAATCTTTACCAGACTTAACTTTCTCACATTTATAGTAACTGATTTAAAATCGCTTTTTAGTGAAAGTGATATTTCTGGTCATTAAAATGACAATTTTTATATAAATTTGATCTGCGTTTTTTAACGCAAATCAATATATTTGGACATAATATTTCTGATTTTTAGGTTCGGCCTTAAATTGTTGGTCATGTGACTCACAAGAAAAAGCAGATAGTTGCAGAGATTATTTCAATATTTCACAAATTGAAATAGAAGAAGTAGAACGTTTACAAAAATATGATTACGGATTTCCAAAGACTAAACCGTGCTACGGTGATGGCACAAAGGATGAGAAAACAGTATGTTTGAAGTTGGTTTTCAAAGGTAAGAAAAAATCGCAATCAAATCTTTTTACAAATGATAAATAACAATTACCCATATGTTTCCAGTTTAGTTCTAATGTAAAAGGATATAATTAGTAACAGCGCTATTTTCGTAAAGTTGCTTACAATATACAGCTATGCCAGATCTGTACTGTATTTACTGTATTTTAATTAAGGAAGATATGGATACATGGGTGATTCAGAATCACCCATTGATCAGTGTGTCCTAGGTAAATAACTGTACATTTAACATTTGGTACAAATCTGAAATCATGTTAGTAATCAAGAGAAAATTGAATATAATGTCCAACAGGGTACTGTTTTTGAACTCATTTTGTTTTCTCTTTACTCACCAAACACAGTTCTGCCCAAAGTTTTTAGATTTACAGATTACACATCAATATTTATGCAGCTCGTATATGGGAAAGAGTTGCAGTTAAAAACACATGACGATCGTGTTTCCTTACTGACTAGCTGTTGTACTTTAGACAGCTGCATTATCAGCGAATGTGGACAATTTTATATGTTTAACATTTGGAAAGTAAAAGGTGTATAATAAATGAATCGGTCAGAAAAGTAAAAATTTGGGAAATTGAAAAAAAACTTCTGTGTGTAAGACAAAGCTTTGTTTTTTTTTCTTAATTGCGAGATTGGTTTACTATTTGATGGTATCAAAACAACTTGTGCTTTTTTTTTCTAAAGAGTCCAATATATTTTTTTTAAAATCATGACTTATGGGGTTTCTCAAATATATGGATATTATTTAAATTTATGTAGACAATAAAACTACATATTTTATTGAAATAATGTTTATTTAACAATATTTTTATTTAATTTAAAATTTCATCTAAAACCTTATCTTTATCAACAGTCGGCCAGTTATAGCTATCTTTATAAAATTCAAGTACGTCTTCTCATTCCGGAAGATACTGCTTTAGTTTGACAAGATCATTCATCTGTTAATAGGTATTTTTCCAACATAAGCCTTTTTGATAGGAAGAGTCAAAAGTTGTGTTGATGTATTTCGAAATGTATCACAATTCAGTCCATCTATAGAAGATTTTGTCAAAAAACTCTTTCATTTAAAAAAAAAAATGTTTAAAATGCACACACTGACTATTTTTAAGTGATATCTTTTTATCTTGTGATACTGCTTGTTAAATTATATTCAACATTGCGCTAAGCTTTCATTCTCAATTCTTTATTATTCCTGGAGACGTCTCTGCAAGCCGCACTCTGCGGCACTGCCTTGGCCGATAAGAACGGTCTTCCATCTAATAGCTTCGACACAGGCGTCATTCACTTCTTGTCCACTTCTCATTGGTAATCCATACTCGGAAATCGCCCTCAATAATTAAAAACACTAGCGTTAGGCACTTCCTTATTGGTCAACGTCGAGCGTCACTCTCAATCTAGCTGAACAACTTCTCTCCCGGCAGAGCTTCAGTACCTCTCAAACACAACACATTGTTCTGCGGTGTACAAAATGGCTTGAGTGCTTAAGTAACAAATTTCCGAAGAAAAGTCTGTATATAGTGTAAAAAGTATGTAGTTTGTAAATAAACCATGTAATAAAATTAACATAGTTTCAATAGTATTTTAAAATAAAGTATGTAATTAGAAAGTTATGTTTTCACCCAAGCACTAATCCTTTTAGCCCTACGGATCGCACAGGTATTTCCAACATAAAATCGGTCAATCTGCGACAGCTGATTGTATTAGCTCGTGTATCGCATGTATTAGAGCAACAGCATTAGTCAGTGACCTATGGGGTTTCTCAAGTAAAGCTGATTTTTACGTTTAAAAATGTAATACAAGAACTGCTACGACTAATGGGATTTCTTGTTGGAATGTGCACCGAAATGTTAGCAATAAAAATCTGCTATTTTTGGAATATGTCAAATATGTGACTTATAAGCTTTCTCAAATAACCAATTCAAATATAATTACCGGCCAAAAATCAATTCGCTGTGGGACATCAGCATTTTTTGACATGAGTTCGTTTTCCATTTTAACTTTAAATCTCCACTGTCACTGATAAATTTCTAGTAGTTGGACATATTGATTCGTCAAAAATTTCTTTAAATAGTAGACCTTGTTGCCATACTTTATCGAAGGCTTTTGAGACGCCAAGAAATATTGCGCAGCAGTTTTTTTTCTTTGATGGTTCGGTATAAGTTGTTTTTTGTCTTCTTAAATAGTTTTGATATCACTGGTGGAAGTGAGATTGGCCAATATGATTTTATTTCATTATTGAGTTTTCCCGGTTTAGGTATCATTATTACGTCTGCTGCAATTTTACATAGTAGTGGAAAATGTTGAAGCCTAAATGCTGTGTTTATTATAGTAGTCAAGTTTTAGGAAAACCTTTTCGTGGTAATTTCTTTATCATTTCCCTTGTAATAAGATGGAACCTGGGAGCTTTTTTTACATTATTAATATTTTTTATTTCTCTTTATACTTCTTTAGGTCTAGTTAGTAATATTTTTTTTTTAAATCCTTAACTTCTTCTTGGTTGTCCTATTCAACTTCTTCACCTCTTACTGGGTTCGGGTGGAATATGCGTTTTAAATAGTTGGTAAAAGCATCAACTTTTTGTTTGCAACTTCTTGCTCACATCCCATTTTCTGTTTGTATTGGGGATATGTGGCAGATTGGTTTGTTTATTTTTTTGACCGCTTTTCCTAATGATTAATCAGTGATTTGGTCATTTGTGAGCTTTCTACGACATTTTTTGGTTGACTCATTTATAATTTTTTTCTCTTCGTAACCATTTAATTTGTTTTTGTTCTCTTTAGTTCCTATTCTTTGCCACTCCTTTCTAGCCTTAATGGTGTATTCTTTCATGCAGCTTGTTGAATATTAACCATAAATTATTCTGTTACTGTATCCAATTCTTTCACCGTCAATTAAAGATAAATAAAAATATAAAAAAATCTATATGTACTTCGGTTGAAAAGGCCATTATATACCTTGCACATTATTAGGACTGATCTACAAAAAATGTTTCCAAGTAAGCATTATAGTAGAGGAGACCAAGGAGGTCGACTTTCACCCATTTGATAACCAGATGAGGCATATTTTTTATGAAATTTGTTCATGGCTATTTTTAATTAAATAAATTTTGATCAATTTTTTTATGACCTTCATTTTTCTGATAACCGAACAAATTTACTTTTAACAGATATATTTTAACATGGAGAACATGCTTCGCTAGGCTTGTCTACTTAGTTCTGTGCATGGCTCCCTGGCAAGCAGGTATAAACAGGCTATTCAATATAGGTAACTACACCTATATGTCAACCAAAAAAATTAATATCAGAAGAGAGATAATTTAATTACGAAAATAATCGTATAGGCTTGCCTACAAAAAACTGTTCATGGAATACGCTTGCCATGCTTTAAAGTTTTAAAATCGAAGCAATTAAATATGTGCGAGAGAGATAGTAAAACGTGCGAAGTCCGTTGACAGGTGACAAGTGACAGGACACAACATAGCAGCTGTGCGTGACATGTCCGTTGAATGTAACTCAATGCGTATGCTATTTTACATGTGATTGACAGAGACAGTGCTTATTTTGGAGCAGCTGACAATAAACTTTATTTTGATTATAATTATTATACAGGGTGTCTGTAAAAGGTCTTTACAAAAACATACCACATATTTCTTAGACCAAAATAAGTCGATTTAAGTAAAATTACCTTTGTACAAAGTTGCTTCGTTTGGGCTCCAGAGGGCCTTGAAGTTACAATTTTTAAATCGTTTTTCCCATATAAATTTAAAACGGCATATGCGATTTTGCTGAAATTTGGTATGTTGGTAGAGTTTTATGTGGCAAAAAAAATGGTATTAAAATTTTGACCGATTATAATACATAGGCGTAGAACTTGATTTTTTAAATAATTGCACCTTTAAAAATTCTACGCCAATGGAAGAAAACGAGTTTGAGTATGAAATTTAGATTGCGCAACTCATTTACTTTAAAAAATGTACTCTTGATAAGACTCGATTACTCTCATGGTTTTCGCTAAATTTCTGTTTTAATAATTTAGAGTTTATAGGTTTCACAAAAATATTTCTTTACAACATAATCAAAATAGAGATTTTACAAAAATTGTTCTAAATGTTCACCATTTTCACGTATACAAAGATTTATACGTCGAAGAAAATTAAAATGTATCCTTTCCATAACTTCTTCATCACCTGTAAGATTGATTATTGCATCTTGAATACGTTGCCAGAGTTGTTGCTCATTTTCTACAGGTTCCCTGTAAACTGTGGATTTCAGATGTCCCCATAAAAAGTAATCCATCGGTGTTAGGTCTGGGGAACGTATTGGCCAGTCTAGAGGTGCGTCATTACCTCTGCCAATCCATTTGTGTGGATATTGTTCATTCAAGTGGCTTCTAACGTTTAAAGAAAAATGTGGTGGAGCTCCATCTTGCATAAACCACATATCTCTCCGAAGTTGAAGAGGTAAATCTTCTAGCAATTCTGGCAACGTATTTTGTAAAAAATCCAAATAACTTTCTCCAGTTAATCTTCGTGGAAGTATGACAGGGCCAACAATGAAATTACCAATTATTCCAGCCCACACATTAATTTTGAATTCGTGCTGAAAATGGTTTACCTTTATTGCATGCGGATTTTCAACTGCATAAACATGTTCATTATGGGTATTAGTTATACATCTTCTTGTAAAACCCGCTTCATCGGTAAAGAGAACCTTCTTGACAAAGTTTGGATCTCTTTCTCTTTGCATATTAACAAATCGACAAAAACCCAAACGAATTTGAGGATCATGGACTAATAATTCTTGTACTGGCTTCTTATGGTATGGATATAGCAATTGATCTCCAAGCACTTTATGAACGACATCTTTACTTACTCCTAGTTCCCTTCCAATTCGTCTGCTGCTTAATTCTGGATCTTCTTCAACACGTTCTAAAATGTCTTCTTCAACTTCAGGAATCCTTACAAAACGTTCTCTTCCATTATCAACAGTGTTGGCAGCAAAGGAACCGGTCTCCCGAAGACGTCTCTCAACAGCAGCAAAAGTTGGGTGGCTAGGTACACGACGATTTGGAAACCTTTCAGAGTACACCCTGACATTCTTTCGAGCATTTCCTTTACAAAATCCTAATGTCAGTAACATATCGGTATATTCTGCATTAGTATATTGTACAGCCATATTAATAAACCACGCATTTGTTTTTTTAATTATTGAGTCAGATAGAACACTTTCAATCGTTAACAAGAGATTAGGTGTTAAAACTTGACAATATTTTTATTTAGATGAAACTATGGAAACCAACAATAAATGTTTTTGAATACGTATTGCAGGCAAATAATTAATATTCCTCAAAAAATCGTACATGGCAAGAATCGAGTATTTTTGTTAAAAGTCTCGATTAGAGGTGTTGAAGAAGATATGAAAAAAGTACATTTTTATGTTTTTCATCGTATAAAATTTTGTCCGATAATAATATATAGGCGTAGAACTTGATTTTTTAAATAATTGCACCTTTAAAAATTCTACGCCAATGGCAAAAAGGGGTTTGAGTATGAAATTTAGATTGGGTACTCATTTACTACAAAAAAGTACCCTTGATAACACTCGATTTACTCTCATGGTTTTGACAAAGTTTGTATTTTAATAATTATTGTTTATATTCTAAAATTACTAAAATGCAAATTTCGTCAAAACCATGAGAGTAATCGAGTCTTATCAAGAGTACCTTTTTTAAAGTAAATGAGTTGCGCAATCTAAATTTCATACTCAAACTTCTTTTCTTCCATTGGCGTAGAATTTTTAAAGGTGCAATTTTTTAAAAAATCAAGTTCTACGCCTATGTATTATTATCGGACAAAATTTCAATAACATTTTTTTGCCACATAAAACTCTACCAATATACCAAATTTCAGCAAAATCGCATATGCCGTTTTAAATTTATATGGGAAAAACGATTTAAAAATTGTAACTTCAAGGCCCTCTGGAGCCCAAACGAAGCAACTTTGTATAAAAGTAATTTTACTTAAATCGACTTATTTTGGTCTAAGGAATATGTGGTATGTTTTGGTAAAGATCTTTTACAGACACCCTGTATTACTATAAAATACCTATACTTACAGGTATATAGTAATCATAAAAAAAATAAATTAATAAAAAAAAATACATATTTGAAAAAATATTTTTTTATCTAAAAGTTAAGTATAAAAATGTTATTATAATAACGAAAAAAAAAAAAAATAATAATAATAAATGTAGAATAATAATATTCATTACATTTATGGTATCAAAAGCGTTTATTACAAAGCAAATGGAATACATAGAAAAATATTATAAAATTCGTAATTATTATTCAAAATCTGAATCATCTGAAGCTACGTTAAGATTTTCAGACTCTGATGATTCCTCTTTATTTACATTTTCCGTCATTTGCACGATGTCATTTATTTTCAAAGGTGTTTGATCCCCAACAAATCCAATCGGTTATAAATAATTATTATTCAGTAAAAGTTTTCGTCCTTTAAATGTATTTATGAGTGTGAGATTAGTGGGAAGACTTCCATTTATACAGGGACTGTCCCAGAAAATTAAAAGATGTTTTAAAATTACAAAGGGTTATGAAAACACAATGTTAGCGTTTTACCAGTGTAGATCCGTGTTTTCAAATTTAAAAGATGAAACGCCTGATCAATTAAAATCCAATGTAGTGTACAAAATTAACTGTGAAGGCTGTGAAAAATGCTACATTGGTATTACGAAACAATATCTTAAAAACAGAATATACCAACACAAATATGACTGTCGGGAAAAAATGAAAATAAGGTAGAAAAGACCGCATTAGCTTTACATCATTTTAATCAATCGCACAAATTTGACTTTGATAACGTTAAAATTGTTGATAAAGAATCCAACTATTACAAAAGAACAATTAGTGAAATGATACACATATCTCTAAACGACACAGTAAATTTAAGAACGGATACTGCCAATTTAAGTATTTGTTATCGGAACTTACTCTATATATACAAAATTGAATCGGACTAAAACAATAAGCCGTTAAAATACTTACTTAGCCTACCGTACTATTAAATATAAAACATACAAATTAATTTCTTCGTCCACCCTACAATTTTAACTGCCACAATATTTTGATTAATTTTATCATTATTTTAAGATATCTGTGTGTAAATGTTACATTTAGTATTAGATTTTATTGATGTATTGTTCTGTTTCGGCAAATTCCACATATGCCATGTGCATTGCATTAATTAATTAATTTAATAAGGTAAGGTTTTTACTTTTTATTTCTCCTTGTTTTTATGTTTATATTGATTTGTTAATTCTCTCATGCTAACAATGATTGTTTTATTGAAATAATAATAATAACCATTTACGATGTATATATACCTATATACCATTTATAATATTGACACCTATGTAAATCTTATAGTTTTTACTATTTTTTATTAAATTATGTATTTTCAGCCTTGAAAAAGACGAAAAATAAACGCCGAATCGTCGGCAAATTAAGAAGTTAATGTTTCCTTTTGGCACGTCCTCTTCCCACTAACCTCACACTCATAAATAATTATTTTCTAAAAGCTAACCTAATTTTTCAAGGCGTAATTTTATCAGTCTGAATGGGTTGCATGAAGCCACATAGAATTGACATATATAGTTCTCAAAATTTTTTGCATTAAAGAAGACAAGCACGGTGGTATAATGTTGGAGTCGAAACTTTTTACTGTTTTTAAAAAAAAATTATTGTCTTCTTTTGCGGAGTAACTATTTTGAAAATTCTTCTTTATATTTATTACTTAAAACTGTAACTTTATTATAACACTGAGTGATAACCCACAAAATCTAGCGATTCTTTAGTTAACTGGATACTTCCATATTTCAAGTTTTGCCTTTTACGGAAAGCCAATTTTAAAAAACATATTCGAAATGAATTATTATCAAAATCCAAAAGAGATTTTTTTGAATCACATACAAAACACTTTTAATTCCTGTTTTATTATTTTTTTAATTTGCCAATTACAACTAATACTCAGACGTGTTATCACAAAATAATTTTCAACGACAATTAGGCATTCCAACGACATGTCTCACAATAGGTGCCAGTGGGAAATTCTTGGGGTAGCGACATAGACTTGCATCTTGGACGTTATTTTTATTCGAAATAGTAGTTGCCGATCCTGTCAATTTATGAAGAAATGTATAAGCGGGTTGTTTAAATATTATTTTTATTGTGTTTGACATAAAATATTTAAATGCAACCCATTATTCATGATTTTACGTATAGTAGATTGAATACATCGTATGTCGCAACCCTTAGATATGCCAAACATTCCCACTGGCAATTCATTTGTTTGGAATGCCTAATTAAGCACTGTCTCTGTCAATCGCATCTAAAAGAGCATGCGCATTGGGTTACATTCAATTAGGCATTCCAACGACCTGTCCAAATGGCTGCCTGTGGGGACTGACAGTTTAGATATGGCAACCCTGTTGTCATGTTGTCATTAACAGGGTCAATGATACATATATAGATTGCTCAAAGCTGGTCGTTTGCGAGCGGCCATATTGCCTGGCAAATATTTATTAATTTGAATTGGTTTAGCAAAAATGTGTTTTAAAACCAATTTTCAGCCATTAGATATTTAAAAGAAAAATAATTGCTTACATTTTTACTTCAAGGCATAAGCTTATATTTATTTTGAAAAATATGGGATGATCAATCTATGTAACTTTCTATTTTATTGACCTTGTCAAATCACCAGGCCTACAGGGTCGCCATAATTTTGCCATATAACCTGTCAAAACCCACTGGTTGCCATTCAGTTTGGAAGGCCTAATAGACATGTCATGCGTAGTTGCTATGTTGTGCCCTGTTCTATCACACAGACTTTGCACGTTTTACTTTCTCTCTCGCACATATTTAATTGCTCCGATTTTAAAACTTTAAAGCATGGCAAGAGTATTCATTGAACAGTTTATTGCAGGCAAGCCTATACGATTATTTTCGTAATAAATTATCTCTCTTCTAATATCAATTTTTTTTGGTTGATATATGGGTGTAGTTACCTATATTGGTTAACCTGTTCATAATTGCTTGCCAGGTAGCCATGAATTGAATTAAGTAGACAAGCCTACCGATGCATATTCTCCATGTTAAAATTGATCTGTTAAAATTAAATTTGTTCGGTTATCAGAAATGTGGAGGTTATAAAAAAAATTAATTAAAATTTATTTAATTAAAAATTACCATGATCACTTTTCCCATAGGAGTGTTAATAAATCAAGAAAATTTCATAAAAAACATGCCTCATCTGGTTATCAGATGGGTGAAGGTCGACTTCCCACGGTCTTTTAGTTTATATTTCATTTAAAGCCGCGTGTAGTTATCACGAATAGGACACCTAACCATCTCTGTCGGTCATGGCCTACTTTATATTCTTTTTTTGGTCACTCCTTATAAAAGCGCTCAATAAAAAATAGCTTACTAATCAACCTAGGTATATAGGTAATATTCTATTGTTTGTACGTTTCAACTTTTCTCTATCAGTGATTAACCACATCAAATTATTTGAAATGTTGTTAAAATGTATTAAGTTCAATTATTAAAATTCTTAACTGCTTGACCGAATACCGCTCATTGATTAGTTATAAACTTTCAATTAATTTTTAGGTGCTTCTAGTAAGGATAAATCTGATGTTATAAGAAGATGTCAAGTAGTTCCAAATGCTCTAAAATCAGGAGATTGTCCTGAAGGTTTGACAGTCGGCAATAGTAGAACAGTAGAATACTGCGGAACATGCGATACCGATGATTGTAATTCAGCTATTGCGATAGAAACTAACATTTTTTTGGCAATACTGATGATGACATTGTTGCATTCTGCAAAAACATTGTAGGTGACTTGTAAATTA
The DNA here is from genome assembly GCA_927349885.1 of Psylliodes chrysocephalus. Lineage (NCBI taxonomy): Eukaryota > Metazoa > Arthropoda > Insecta > Coleoptera > Chrysomelidae > Psylliodes > Psylliodes chrysocephalus. The sequence continues at coordinate 67,464,540 of OV651814.1, forward strand.
ATAGTTTGTTAAATAAACTTATATAATCTATGTAAGCTAGTATTAAAAGATATGTATATATCATATTCTTATCATTTACCAAACAATGATTATTATAATTTAAAATTATTTTAAATTAATTTTCTTACGGTGAACTAAGTTATACCTACCATGTCCGAAAAAAACTCTTCTACCTTTCTTTATCTGGCAGTATTTTGTGGTAAGTTATTTTTACTAATATATGATGGTGGGTGAGGTTTTCCGGGTTTTCCTTACCTGTAAGTCAAATGGCACCATTAATCATCTTTAAGTCGCCTCGGAGCGCCACGGCAAATAATAATAATAGCCGTCCCTTTCCCCGCACAAGCTCAGCTTTTGGGGTTAAAATTCACTCGTAAGGGGGTGAATTAGGGAGAGTATTATTATTATTATTATATATTTTTAATTTAAATTTCTTTACTATGTACTACATTTTGAAGTGTCGTATTTTCACGAATTTTTTAATGTATTTATAGTTGCCTATTATTCAGGTCAATATCATTTTTAAATTAGTTTTGTGCAAATATATCGCGAACAGATAAAATGTACATACGAGATTCGAGGAAAAATCGGCAGTACTGGTGTTAATGAAATACGCGATACATGTTTGAGTACCATTATCATTTAGTTGCTAATAATTTATCAAAATTTTTCGGTTAATATTAATAATCGTACCGCATTCCTTATTTAATCCCAATTTTACCCAAACCCTTTCATCCTTTATATGTCGGTGAATGAATTTCAATCAAAGGAATAGTTTAGCAAGACAAGGTGAGTTTTTTCTTATTTTTTGATAGTAATACAGTCTGCTTTTTTTGTTTAATCGTAAAATTCGCAACACTCTGCTTTTATTTTTTTTTTGTTTGTAAAAAAACACTCCAAAAAGGGCGTTTATTGATATTACAATCTGATCAAGAGTTGATCAATGAGTAATTTTGTAACCTAACTTAACTAGGGTTGTAATCTTAAAAACTAAATTTCTACTCGCTAGTATACCTTAGGGTAACTTAATTACACTAAACTAACGTGTAACACTAAACCGCACAATGCTTTGCTTTGTTATTAACACAATCACTTGGCTAACTCAAAAGGTTTTACTCTCTTGAGTCTTCTTGTCAGGTTCGTGTTGTCAAGAAGCTGGATCGCCTCAACGTTCACATGTTGGTGGAGCCGTTGTTCGTGACTCCTAGCGAATCTGGTGATAGTCTGGTCAACAGTGTCCATCTGAAGGTCTCAGCTTTTATTTAAATGATAATTTGGTGATCCGATAAACTCCGAAGACCTAATAAATCATTGATTTCCCAGACAGCAAACTATATCCTTGGCATGTGCCACCAATCTGCCTATTTGCCAAAATATATTGCAATATTTATGGAATATTCACAGAATATATTTCATACTCTACATTCTAAAAAGATATTCCAGGCATTTGTATTTTTGATATGTTCTGCATATTCATTTTTCATATTGTATAGATATCTCTGTAGAATATTATGTTATATTTAACTATTTTGTTTTATTATCTATAAGTACAAATGATGACATAGTTAACAAGATCATCCTTGTTTAGTTTATAAAGACTTGTATTAAACAAAAACGTGAACTTAGAACTCCGGAATGTAACTTTAAATCATTACCATGCAAAGTTATTTTCAATTAATAAAAAAAATTAAACCTCCGAGATCAAATTATCTTTCTCTTCATAAATAAAATAAGTATGTATAGTTTTCCTATAATGTAGACAAGAAAAGGACAAAAGAATGAATCTAACAGTCAAAAGTATGCGCCTAGTACGTATTGGTAGTTGGTAGTAAAAATTATCTAATAGTGTCTTATTGGCTCTCTATTCATAATCTAGCCTATCGTCGAACGTAAGTCTTTGTTACACGGGAAGTTAGATTATGAGGAATATTTTTTATTCATGATACCTGGTCAAATACTCTAAACGATAAAGACCACTAATAAAAAAAAGAAGAAGAATATGACACATAACCAAATATTGTCAGATTTACTCTCTGAGGATTTACTAGAGATGTGATGAAGTTTTTGTTTTTTCTCACGATATACACTCACCTAAGAGGTAAGTCTTATTGATTGTAATATTTGGTCCTTCTGTAGTATCAGTGTGGTGCTTAAAATCCTAAATATTTTATAAGAAGTGTAAATCAATTGGTAGACGAGTCGCTTGTTCTCAAATAATGATAGAGCATTAGCTTCAGATGAATGTAAAATGTAAGCTTCTTACTGAATCTTTCGAGTAAATACTATTATTCTTTTCACTGGGAAAAACTCGTGTAAAATTCAAAAATCTGAGTTTATTTCAACATCTCTCTTTGTATAGGATAATATTAATTCAAAGACATCTAAAGCTAATGAATTACCTATTCTTAGTAATAAAGTAACTGATCATTATAAGTGTTTAGAGGAAATCAAAATATGGGTAATTCGTAATAAAATTGCAGACAACCTATTTTTGTTTTTTTAGAGATGTGTAGGAATATACACAGTACACAAATGGCAACGGAAAATGTAGAGGCCTTTACTATAAATAAAGTGACCCAAAGATGCTATAGAAGTAAGTAATACTGTAATTTTTGTCTCAAGATTTTGAAATATTTCTATTTTACTGATATTTTCATCTCAATTCTAACACTTATTATTAATAGCATCAAAATGTAAATAATTTATAAATATCTCATAATACATATACATATCTTATACAGGGTGGCTCACGCTCAACGGGACGGAGCTTTATGGGAAAACGACCAAAGATATAAAAAATTCGTTTGGGAGGAATACGTAGGTTACAGACGGCTACAATTTAAAATTTGTTAGATGTATACAGGATAACCCACATAAGAAAAAAAAATTAGTTCATTAAAAATTATTCAAACAAGAGTAAACAATTAATTTCTGGGAGACTTTTTTTCCTTAAAAATTCAAATAAATTGAAAACTAATAATAATAGTAATAGGGAACCTTTAGTTAACTGACATTATTTTTGATGTAGTTTTTAATTCTAAAATAAAAAAACAGGGTGTTCCATTAAAAATAATATAACCTTGTATATTTTCTCTTATGTGGGACATCCTGTATACATCTAACAAATTTTAAATTGTAGCCGTCTGTAACCTACGTATTCCTCCCAAACGAATTTTTTATATCTTTGGTCGTTTTCCCATAAAGCTCCGTCCCGTTGAGCGTGAGCCACCCTGTATATTATTGTTTTAGGAGAAAAGTACGTGAAGAACCTCATCAAATAAATTTAAATTTTTAGTTTTTGTATTGTTTTATTTTTTTTAAATTTGCTTTATTTTTAAAATAAAATGTATGAGTTTTCTTAAACTATGGTACGGCATTACAAAAAAAAATTGAATATGCCATGAATATTCAAAATACCATGAATATAGGCATAAATAGATATCCTCAGTAAAGCCAGAGAATATGCCATACATATATTTTGACAGATAAAAACATATCGTGGGCATATGTTTTATGGTGACCTTGAATATTCCTACAATCTTCCTGTCATATGCCATGGCGGATATGGCATATACATGGAATATAGAAGTATGCAGTTGAGGTATGCATTGAATATTCATGCAATATTTTTGTGCTGTCTGGGTTTAGATCATGCTTTCTTAATGTGTGATTCTGGGAAGGAAAAATAAAGTTTCGTGTCATCTGCATACGATACTGCTAGATTTAGGGGATAAAAGGACATTTTAAAGCAAATAAAACAAAGAGAAGGGTTCCAGGAATAGCACTTTACAGTACTTCGAAAATGTTTAAAAAAAAATTATTATTATAGGAAACAGCTTGGATTCTTTTGTACAAATAACTGCCTAATAAATATCTGTAGATGAACGTGAAAAACCTATGTGATGGAGGGTCTAGTACAAATCGATAAAACATAAAATGTATTAAAATGTAACAGCAATATTTACGGAGACGGTTTCCTTTTGAATAATTAAAACTGTTGCGTCACGAGTTTGTTGGACTTTTTTTTTTGTAGCCTAAGATCCACAATTACTATTCTGTTAGTTCCAAAGGTCCAATTACAATGACGTTGTTGGCATACCCTTAAAAATGCAGTTTTTCGTTTCTTGCAACACCAATAAAATAAATCGCATGTTTTTATCTTCACATATCAAAACATCAAATGTCTTAAGCAACTTCCAGAGG